>JANJYP010147246.1:0-11464 GCA_024605115.1 Rastrelliger brachysoma
AACAGGGCAGCAAAAATACACATAAAAAGTCACATAAAGACAAAACCAGGCACAGATTTCAGGCACAGAGCGCAGAACTGGAAAGGACTGTGTACAGAAGAGGTTATTCATTTCATAAAAGGGAATACTTCTGCACACTAAAAGCTTTGTTTTGAGCCAGGCTTGTCCCCTGGGCTGAAGAATCACAGACAGGATGACTAAACTCTACAACCCAGACTTGAGGGGTGTTCCTACGGCCTTGCTCTCAGGATGATACGAGAGAATGAATTAACAGGGTGTGTAGGGGAAGGCCCCTGCCACTTAAGGTCCTAATTCTGGACACAAGCCTATACTCAACTCCAAACTCTCTCCAGCTGTCCCCTCCTCTTCTTTTAAATGAACTGGTTTAGCTCCTTACTCAATGAGGGAAACTGAGTAAAAAAAAAAAAAAAAAAGGTGAAGTTAGAGACTTGTGAAGAAACATTAAAAGGCTAAATAATGGAAATTTGGTTCTTAGCAAATCAAAGTGCCAATATTTTTCTTTTTTTTTTCCCCCATCAGCATTTTTTTTCTGTTTGTTGTCTCTCTGTAGAGCAGCTTCCTTACCTCTGCCTGCGGGTCAACTAGAGGAGAGGGCGCCCCCATATGACTGATAGGTGAATTTTTCTGGTAGTGCTTAATATCAACTATGCTTTGCTTAGAGTGTGAAGTTCTCAAGCCTTAAGGTGCACCAACCTGCAGCAAGTATGTATGTGTCACCATTAGTGTTACCAAAACAAGTATTAAATTAATGCAGTTCTAAGTTTCTTATGAAGTCAGCTCATTCATCTTTGATCCTCTGACCTCGAACATGACAGAGTACCAAAACCCAAACACCAAGATGTGACAGCCTCAAATGGAAAATTGTGAAATACTAAATAGTCTTTGTGCAAACACGCTACCCTGCAAAGATACACAAAAGTTGTTAAACAAAAACATGCTTTCACAAAGACAAGAATACCGCAGACCATAACAGAGCCACCTTTATGCGCTGGCTCCAATTGTATCTTAAAAAAAAAAAGTGCATGTTTCCTGTCAGTATGAGCTCTTCCCTACAGATCAGTATTCTCTCCATCTCCTGGCCTTTGTCTCACGGCGGTCTACGGATGACTGGTGGCCTCAGCTGACTGCCTCCAACAATTAACAGTGCGTGGGAAAGCCTGGCAACAGAGGGTCAGACCTTGTCAATCAAAACGGAAGGACGGACAAGTTCCTAAGCCCCTTAGTGGTTTCTTGCGCTGGACTTGACACACACTGGACTGGTTTCGGTAGACTGCCTTTTTGAGCACTAAGAATGGCTTCACAGTTGAGCGCAGAAACTCCACCATTCCATACAACTTACCAGTTATCAGATATAATGACTCTGCAAGAAATCCGGCCAACTTTGTTTTGCATTTTGTTCACACTGTGTCAGAGATATTAATTGGAAGGTTTAGGTCATGGTTAATATGCTGCATATATTGCATTATATTAAAAAGGTGTTTCTAATGTTCTGTCCCCCTCAGGCATGTAAACTCTGACAGAGAGCACAAGATCAATCTTCTAAAGGTGCACAGCTTAAAATGAGATAATTTGATCAATATCTTGGAAGGAAGAGAGCAGCACAGGGTTTAGAGTGTAGTCCTTATGGAGAGGCACAGCAGGGTGAATCCCCTAAAGTGGTTTCTGAGCTTCTGATTGAGTCTGTGTTTTGGGCTGAAAGCCAGACATCTAGCAAGCCTTAGACTAACTTCCTTTTATCATATTAGAGCAGCAGACAAGGCTCGACTGAGAACTGGACATTAATGATAAACATTGGTCTGCCCCTCACACAAAAACAGCATGTGATTCGTGGGGCTTCTCAGAAATGGGGGATGTCAGGAATGCAAACTAATGCAATCACACTAATGAGAAAACAATTAATTTGCCCAGAGAAACTCAAGGTTTACCACAGGGCGTACCATTCCCCCTAAAGTGTCAATGTTTGAGTCTGGGATGCAAGTTTGATTCTGTTTCAGTGTAACCACAAAGGATATTTGTGTTGAGTGGTGCAGGTAGTGTCAGATTAGATGAGGAAGGACAAAAAAGGGAGCGGAATCTAATTTTACACAAAAGATCTGACTACAATCGAATCATGTGGTCTAAATTTGTCAAGTCGGAGCACAAAGAGTGACCAGTGGATCTCTAAGGTGAACTCTGCCATGAACTATGACCTTCATGCCCCCCCCCACCCCCACCCCCACCACCAGCACCCCCCTTCTTTGGTGAGACCTCTGCAAGGAGCATAAGACTTTGTGGATGCAGCCATACCAACTAGAGACCTTGTCTTCTTGTCTTAAACAATGCTGGAATCTATTCCCAATCAATCTGAAAGACCCTTAAAAAACAGCCCTCTCAGCAAATACTACCGCATGTCGTTCTCTATTACACCCTCTCTACTGCATCATAAACAAAAAGCCTTAAAGAATTTTATTAACTTTGCATGTTCATTTATCAAATTCATGTACTTTGACACATTTAAGGCGATACGGAACAACTGTTGTCGTTGTTGGGAAGAAAGGTTTGATAAATGGCCAAGTTCTAGAGGAAGTTACTCTTTTCATACAGGCTAAAGTGGGCCAGCACTGCTTTGTTCTGTCTTGCAGAGGCTTTTTAGAGTTATGAACAGAGGCTGAAGGCTGAATGAGAAGCGGCAAGGAGTGCTACTTAATACCAAATCCTTTATTGTGCCATCTTTTGTGTGCTGTCACACGGTGAATGAATAGGACTCTTCCTGCAGGCTAAGCTCAACTTATTCTATCCTAATTCTTTCCACTTGCAATCTGATAACCTGTGAGGAAAAAAAGGGTTCAGCAAAGACAAAAACGTTATAAATATATGAGACATAAGCTGCCTAACGTCCACAGCACAAAATGAGACAATGCCGTCATACACTCTGTCTGTAAACAAACAAATCCTGCCTCAAACTCACTGACGGCTCCTTTCCCTTTTCTGGTCTGTGGTGCTCTGGTCTATATCACTCTCAGTTCCCAAAACACTCTCTACCTTCCCTTATCTCTCTCCCAGACCAGGCTCTCCATCCTCCCGCCTTTGCTGCTCCAAGTTGGGCACAGGGCCCAAACTCTATGAGCAGCTTCACTCACCTCCCCACCTCGCTGCCCTTTGCCATTGCTATCGCGCCGTATAAGAACCAGACCTTCTCGGACTGCACTTAGCTCAGAGGCTAACACTAACCAGCCACAGATGTTTACATTGGGAGAGAAGGGGCAGCAGATGCGGTCTCACTCAATAAAACTTGCATCTCTCCCATTCTCCCTTTGTCTCTCTCTCTTTTTAAAACTTTCTCCCTCTCTTTCTGGAGTCTGCAAGGAACCCAGGGGAGCTCTTTAGATCTGTGGGTGTGACAACTTTGCTCTCAGGCTTTATTTGCTTCATTCTTAGCTCTTTCTCTGTTGTGAGTTACCTGGGTTTCCCCCTTAAGAAAAAAAAAAAAGAAAGAGAAAATCCTCTATTCCAGTTTTTCAAACTGCCAGATACTTATCGGTGAGGGTTGATTATGACTGAGGTGAATGTCATTTACAGATAGTGCGTGAAAGTGTTTTTTGTGCAAAGCTTCCTTCAGTCAAGTGAATGTTAGCACACCTGAGTCCTCTATTTGATGATAAAAAGAGACACAACCCAGCAGTGGAATTCCAGCAGCAAGAACAGACAGGAATATCTCCAGGTAACACTTGGCAAACAAAACTCAGGCAGACACATCTTTGAGAAATTGATAAATAGACAGAAATATAGCAAGCTGAGAAGTCTTTGGCCATATTAATTGGCCTTATGGGGAATTCTGAATTTTTTTTATTTATTTATTTATTTTTTTATAAATCCTTTTTTGAGAGATTCCTCAAGTTGNCAATTGGCCTTATGGGGAATTCTGAATTTTTTTTTTTTAATTTATTTATTTTTTTATAAATCCTTTTTTGAGAGATTCCTCAAGTTGGAAGGCGTCAAAATGTTTCTAATTAGGCTACAATGATTTTACACAGAGGCATGATGTGTGGTCTGATATGAGCTCATCTACAGAATGACAACAACATTAAACAGCGCATAAACCTCTGACATTAAACAGCTCTGTGGTACCTCAAACTTTTTATTCTTAAAAAACACTTTGGTCTGTGTCTCAACCTACTACATTAGACGGTTAGAAGTCAGCAGTGCATATTGCTAATAGAAGGCAGATTGTGGGGCTCTGGAACGGTAATGTCCTGGCAGACAGCAAGCGCTTCAGTGCATCAGTGTTTTAGCCTGCAGGCCCTTTTCGGGAGGTCTGAGAAGTGGCAGGTCACCATATAGACTAAGCCTATTAAAGAGGGAGCATACCAGCACCTCCTGCAGCTCCACAGACCAGGGAGGGAGGCGCTTTAAAAACATTTGAGGAGAAAGGATCGTAAAACACAATGCTGCACAGCCTACTAAACATGTGAATCCAAGAACATAACTCATAATTACTTCAATAATCCTTGCACCGTGCAACCGGCAAACACGGTTTGCAACATGTCTTTGTGAAAACAATGATTCATTCATTAAAAAACATGGCTATAGTGGTGTTTGTTTTGCGAAAGAGGAGCCCAGTGCAGCGCCTTGAATGCTATTGTTTGACCTGATCCCTTCTAGCATACTTGTTTGTGGTTAGTTGGTTAAGCATGGTAGAGGCTCTGTGCATTTTCTCAGGCAGAGTAACACAACAGTATCATTATGTGCCCAGTGGGAAGGAACCTTTCGTGAACCTCCAGGGTTTTACTCTCCCACAACCAGCTAAGGGGGGTGGTGGGGTGGCCTGTATGCAGGCATGCATATGAAACAAATAAAGGGAGCCAATGCAATATCTGGTCAACTAGGCACACATGGCATTATGGAGGATGTGAGAGATCAGTGCAAATGTCTGAAGCCCTCGTTCAAAACTCTCAATAAATGAAACATCAACAAAAGAGAGATCAGTGGCTTTCCCTGCACTTAACAAAAACATCTGAAGTGCATTATTCCTGACAGAGCATCAGACTGAGGATGAACAGCTTGGCTTTTTAATAGAATGAGTTTCCTCTGTCCTGTATTGCTGCGTCCATTAACAAGCAGCTCTCAGGGAGGCAGTCCATTTTGAGATTTGAAAAAGGTGACCAAGAAACTGTTTTGTAGGATGAGTAACAATATCAGTTGAAATATGTATCTTTACTTCCCTCTAGTGGCCACAGAATTATCTACTGGCGAAGGGCAAACTCATTAAAAAGGCAACATAAAAGACATTGCAAAACAGTATTAATACTGTGTTCATTCTATAAATGTCAGAAAAGCAAACTGCATGCCTATGATTCTTTATTAATATTTGGAACAATAGCTTTCCACTGTTGAACAAAAGCTTTTCAGTGGTTTAACATAGACCATAATAACTTAAACTAGTGTCTGTAGCAGGTTCCACTGTTTGGGAATGACGCAAATAAAGTCATTTTATCATGAAAGCCAGCAATAAAAGCTGAAAGGCTCTAATCAAAAGCAGATTTGATTAGTACCTTGTGTGTACTTTATGTGGGAATAAAAGTTGCTTCTCAAAGAAATGACAGTAAGAATGAGGCTTTGTGGTCAGTGAAGAACCCAAAAACTCTTTTGCTTAAAAAACAATAGATTTTCCAACATCTAAAACATTTTCACAAGACACTAAAGGATCTGATTGTGTTCANAGAAGAACCCAAAAACTCTTTTGCTTAAAAAACAATAGATTTTCCAACATTTAAAACATTTTCACAAGACACTAAAGGATCTGATTGTGTTCAGATGACACCATTTTCTTTCTAATGATGAACCAGATGCACACAATATTCCAATAAGTTTAAACTTTTACTTAGTACCAGGTAACATAAATAGTCTAGTTAGAAAAGTCTGCTTTTTTTGGTGACGGCTCCGATAAATATAACTGTGGGCAAATGAGGAAAGAATCCTAAAGCCAAATCTGTTATATCTGAATTTCATATAACATTTCAAGTATTGTCTGTATACAGCAATATGCATGTATATTACTTTGTGCATGTAATTCTAACCTTATAGAATGTACAGTGTATTATAACATATTAACATCAATGAACAGTGTATATTCAGCACATAGTGTATTAGTTACATTTCCATCTCTAATCCCTGTTCTATATCATGTATAGGTTAGTCTATTTGGCTAATGTATATAATTTAGCCTTTAACTGTATTTGTTTCTTTTACCTACCTCATTGCTTTAGTTACATTTTGATTTATGTGATGTGGCTGCTGTAACACTATTGTGAACTCAATAGTTATAGGCTATAGAACTTGCCCAAAACAGAAATACATAAAATAGAAATGTTGAGTTAAACATAAACTCAGTGTAATGTGTCTTTTGAAATGTATGCATGTTTTATATGTACGGTACTGTATTTTCAATCTTCATTTAAATTACTTCAAATCAGTTTTTAAAATTTTTTTCAGGAGACACACATGTTGAACATTTAATATAAAATATAATATACAGTATTTNTGTATTTTCAATCTTCATTTAAATTACTTCAAATCAGTTTTTAAAATTTTTTTCAGAGGACACACATGTTGAACATTTAATATAAAATATAATATACAGTATTTTACTTTAATACAGAGGTGCTGTAAAAGTGTCTGTGTATTCATGTTCACTTACCTTAATGACAAATTTGAGAGGAGCCATTGCTATGAATACAGCAGCCAGTCGGTGTCACCTGAAACACGTGTATTGTAATGGATTAAAACATACACTCTGTATACTATTAATACATAATGTTTATGTATAGTTTATGTATAGTTTATGTATTACACATAGCAGCCTAATAACAAAACGCTCCAATGATCATGCATCGTGGACATGTAAAACTGACACCACCTTCCTTAGAAAATACTTTTAACTACCTTATGGCAGACAATTCTTCAGTGTCTATAATAATCCAGCTAAAGTTAGTAAATTATTCTGGTCCTCGGTTTCTAAAATAGAAATGTAACGTTATTAAGACTTCTAAACGTAATACACTATAAAACACGACTTCTGACCGTGTAACACTGAAACGCTCAACACCACTAAAAGCATCGTAGCGACAGAGTTAAGTTGTCATTAGCAAATGACGCTAAACATATGTAATTAAAACAAATATGTTTGGTACAACGATATGTAACATTAATATGAAGAGTTCATACCGCCAACAGTTTTTGAATGTTTGTCAAAGGAAGAATGGGCTGCAGGAGATGACGTCACACTTAATTTGTAGTCCTATTTGTAGTCCAGCAGGGAAGTCAGAGGGACTAGTAGATATTCAGCGAACTTCTTTTTGAAAGGGAGGAAATGCAACCATTCAAATGTGTTATGAAGCGGGCTTACCGAGCTATGGCTTTTTAAGTTGACAGCTTTTTTTAATCGATTCGGAGCGATCCAGAGTCACGCTATAAACGCTACCATGGAAACGAGTCGCGTATTTTAAAATGCCTGTATTAATAATGAATTTATATGTCACCCTGTTGTATTCTGATTTTTTTAAATTTACCATAAAGCAAGCATTATCACCTGAATTCAGTTTATTACCTTTCTAGTCTGATACGACAAAGAGGTCACCCAAAATTAAGTTAATTATGGTCAGGCAATGCGATAAGCTTCTATGGAGACAGGCAAGTGTTTTAACTGCGAATTTCATTTCATTTTTTTTACATGGTATTTCTGACCCGTCTTACCTTGACTACGCAAAGTAAACTTGATGTCTAGGCGACTTTAGTAAGGAAAGGTTGTCGACAATGGTCCTAAGGTGAAATAGCAGCAGATGCGATGTCTCGAGTCGTAAAGAAAGCCCCGTCTCTTTGCACGGATTTACCACTGGACAACACTGACATTTGTAACAAGCTTCAGCTTCTGGAGAAGCTTCTGAGATCTTGTTTTGGTCCTACAGGTAGACTAAAACAAGTTCATAACAACATTGGAGGGCACGTTGTAACCACATCTTCTTCTTCAGTTCTGCTATCAGCCATTTCTTCGCCACAGCCATTTATTAATCTGATAATAACCTCCATCCGCAACCACGTCTCTCGTTTCAGTGACTGTGGTTTGTTTGCTGCCATTCTTTGCTTGACTCTTATTGAACAATCAAAACAGCCTGGTGTCAGTGGAAATGTTGCTATCAGGCTGAACAAGCACTTTCTTGGTTTGTGTACCAGTTACCTTCATNGCAGCCTGGTGTCAGTGGAAATGTTGCTATCAGACTGAACAAGCACTTTCTTGGTTTGTGTACCAGTTACCTTCATCAAGAGGATTGTGGATGTAAAGTGAAGCTGGACTTCTGCAGCAGCCACAACTTGATCACCTTAGCTCACAGTGTCATCTCCAGCAAACCAGCTAGTGTGCTTACGGAGCCAGAAGCACTTCACATCAGCAAGCTGATAGTTCAGGCTTTTTTACTGACTGTCCCTTGTAACATTCCAGGTATAGTCAGCCTTGGCAGGATAGTGACTGTCTCTGTTGAAGGCCAGTCTGTGCTAGACTCTGCAGTTTTTCCAGGTTTATTGGTGGACATACCTGATGTCAGTGGTATCTCCAAGGTTGAAAATCTACCTTCTCATCCACTGCGTATGGTATTGTTTAATGTATCTCTTGCTGGGGATCTTTCTGAACTAGGAAACGGGACAATTGAGGTGCACCATGGTATAGACACAGACTCTCAAATCCTGGAGCAGCTCCTTGAGATTGGCAAACAGGTGGTTAAAGATGAAGTGAAGCTTTTTGTGTGCCAGAGGGTCATCCACCCAGTCCTGCAGCAATATCTGAGGAGTCATGGTATCATAGTGATGGAGAGATTGGGCATCACTCTCATGGAGCCACTTACTCAACTGACAGGTAGGCCCTCTAAATGTAGGCAGGAAAATTATATCAAATTTGAAACTCACAGTAAAAAAAAAAAAAAAGTATCATTCTCCACAGCCCAGCTTGATGCATTCATATATCTTGTTTTATTCTACCAAATGTGTAGATAGGAAATATATTCAGTTTATTATTGTAAATGTCAAAGAAAGGCATCACATCCTACATTAAAGAAGCTGTAACCTCCTATGTGTCATCTGTTTCCTTTAACAACTAGGTGCTCAACCTGTGGCCACATTACATACCACAATCCCACTCAAAGCCTATGGAAATGTGAAGGGTCTCCGTTTTAGGCAGTTTGGATCAAAGACAATGCTGCACTTACTCCCTCCTGAGGAGTCAGTGATCTGCACCGTGGTTCTTTGCCACAGGAATGAGACAATGTTAAGTGAGTTGAAGGTAAGATACAAGTGAGAAGTGTTGTAACTATACTGTTGGCTCCAGGGGGCTTAGATAACATCAGATGGATTTCACTCCTTCCCACAAACAGATATACTATTCAGTTGTATAGATTAGATTTCTGCACCGCATTTTTAATAAAAAGCACCCAACAAATATGATCAGATATGTTTTTCTAAACCATGTGGAAAATATATTTCACTTCACAGATGTCAGCCTGAAACAACTATTAATAGAAGGCAAATGTGTCACATGGACTGATGTGCTTATTTCTGTTACTGTTAAAAGGTAGTGTGCCAGAAGACAGAACATGTGTTAAGGCTCACCCTGAGGGAACCATCTGCGCTACTTGGAGGTGGGTGCACTGAGACGCACCTAGCTGCTTACATCAGACACAAGGTGAGAAATTAAAACACTAAATACTGGATATTTAGTTTTGAACTAGTGAGCTGTACAAAACATCTGGTTAATGTCACATGTTTCTAGGAGAGCTTGTCTTACTCGTGTTATATATTTCACCCTAGAGCATGAATGCTGTCACTGAGACAGCGCCAGTGTTGGGGTGCTCACAGACAGAGTACCTGCGCGGCCTGGAGGCATTTTGTCGCTCCCTGGAGTCTGTGGCTACAGCGCTGGAGCACGACGGTGGGAATTCTCTTATTGGTCTGACTTATGCTCACCACTGGATTCTTCCTGTGGATGTGATGCAAGAACACGTGGAGGATAGGTTAGGCCGTTGTGGCTGTGGACTGGTGGAAAGTAGTCCAGATATGAAGTGGAGCTATTTGAACACTAAATATCCAGACTTCTCACCTGCACCTTTGTCTAGAGACACGACGGTGCTGCCGCGTGTACTTGACTCCTTCACAGCTAAGCTCAATGCGTTGCAGGTTGCTGTAGAAACTGCTAATATTGCTCTGGATGTACGATATATAATTCAAGATATGAACTAACTGGTTTGTATTTTGTTTAATCATTGGATCCTATTTATCATAATTTCCTTTCGGGATATAAACTCACCCTTTTTCTTAATTTTGTGGCCTACTGATTATGATCTACAAGCCTTTTAGCTCAAAAATGGCATGTGTCACTTAGTTTTTTTTAGCGTTTGAGTTGGAAGGAAGCAACCTTTTAGTCACCATCCAAAATTTAAAATGTAACTATCTCAGTTACAGTAAAAGTTTAGATGATCTATATCTATTTTAGATGATATATAGTGAGAATTGTTTGTAAGAATCAAAATGTTTCATGTATCAAAATAATCCAGTTTACTGTATATTAGAACCCAGCTACCATTTTTCTGTTGCAATTACCTTTGGTCAGCACTAGGAGGAGCTGCAAGGATGCCAAAGATTTGGGTTTTTTGTTTGTTTTTCACTTTTTTACCAGCATAGCACTAGCAAAACAATAAAATAACTAAATAAAACCCCCTGCTAAATGGAAAGATAAACTCACTCCTGACAGCTGTGTGAGTATGACTGTGCAACTCTGCCATGTTGCAGACAGAGTTATAACAATCTAATGTGATAAGGACAATGAACCCATGACTATGATAAATGACTGTTTATTTCCACAAAATCTCTTTCAATGTAAACTCTTTATTCCATGTCTTTTTGTTTAATTTGTAGCAGGCTATACATAAAGAGTTAAAACAGTTTTGTATAATGGTTACTACTGAAATGTACCATAAGTTGGGTAATCATGCCTAGTTAACATTAAATTATGTGTTGAATGCATTTAGGTTAGGCTGTGCTATCATAAATGTACTGACCCCTCTGACAGGCTACACCATCATCTATCTACCTTGACCTGAATTTACCTTGAAGTTGCTTCTGATCCTACCCTTTCCAAACAAAGAGTGCAAGATACTTGGCAGCTTGACCCAACTTTATATATCTACACTGTATCTACTTAAGCTAACCAACAATGACTGGCTCAACTGGCAGTTTCATCTGAATGGTATTCAGTTGTCATGCAATCATCATTGTTTATCTAGTTACAACAGCAACCACCACCCCCCAAGTATGAGACATTTTTCCATGCATTAATTATGGTCTTTGACTTGTCTCAGCAAAGAAAAAGGAGCATGGTTTCACTATGAAGTTGTGTGTGAGTGTAAGAGTGCAGGAAAGTCTA
>JANJYP010147270.1:0-13247 GCA_024605115.1 Rastrelliger brachysoma
AAAACTGTTTGGTCAGAGACATGGGTGTGTTTATGCTAGCAACAGCAAATGTATCAAGCTTCAAGAAGTGGTAATACTACTTCTTTTTTAACGCCACACCCCTGGATTTTGTTTTTCATTTTTTCTTCTACACGCTTCATGCTGATGCTACGTTACATGAAGCAGCTTAGCAATATAAATGCTTTATACCATAAATTTCTAATGTGCAGATATTTTGACTCAAAGATGGAAAAGTAGAGCTATTACTAATAACATTAACAACCATTGTATTAAAGTGTCCCAGTGTGACCAGCGTTCACAGTACCAGGACCCTGAAATCAAAGCAGCTAAACAGAATTCAGTCATCATTCATTTTAAGACTTACACCTGTTATTTTCTCTACTGTGACATGTCAAAATATCTGCTGTTTTAAAAAAAAAAGGAAAGAAAGACTGTTGGGGCGAGGATCAGGAGTTTCATACAGCTTTCAAAAACACTTTTAATCAGGAGAAAGTAAACAGAAATTACAGACAGAAATGATTCCCCTGGAAACCCTTGCAGAAAAGTACTTGAGGATTTGTTGATTTCAAGTTAGTTTTTATTAAGTTGTGGGAGACTCACTTGCTCTGACATAACATCACTCTCGCTATAGTCAGCATATCTGCTCCTTTGTAGAGATTTGGAAAACTATATTGCAAGAAGAATCGTAAACAAGGCGGGAAGCGTGAGTCTCCTACAGTTTTCCAAACACGTCAAATCAACAGAAAGCATCTCAAATATGTGTCTACTGGCATTTCCAGGGGAATACTCTGTTTATTTTCAAGATGGATTCTGTTACAATGAAGCTTTTTTGAGAAGCTACAGGAAGTTCTTTTCCCTTGTCCATATTTTCAAAATCTCTACAGTGCAGGTGGTAAGTAAATTTATTATAATGAACGGTAGGGATGAGATGAAACACAGCGTCTCTGTAGTTTCTTGACATATGGTCAGACCATCAGATCTTTGCTGATAAGACAACAAGATTTGTTAAGTTCACCTCAGACTAAGCTCCTGTGACCAATCCCTCTTAGTATCACCTCAGTCAGGGATAAATCTCACTTATAACTATCCTCCTGTTCTGCCAACACATCTAAACACTGTCTGATCACTTTCAACTGTGTCCTAATGGGGAAGCAAGCCATACCATTACATCACTACACCCTCCCCCTCCTCCCTTGTTCATACAGTCACTCTCTCTCTCTCTGTCGCTCTCTTCAGCTGTCTGTTTCTTCCTCTGCTCCCTTTCTTAATTATGCCCTGCACTGTCGAACCTGCTCACGCTGTGCCCAATTTCACCTCCAGGGGTGTATTATTAGGACACTGGACACCCAGGCTATCTTTCATCTAAGGGAGCTGCACAAGGGATGACCCACTGCTGGGTGTGGGTGGCCCTTTTTGCACGGCCCTGATGGCACACTGCTGGGAAGGGCAGGCCAGCCGGGCCTGGCAGGGCTGCAGTGGGCAGGGAGTGTGAGGTATGGCTATAGGCCCAGTCTGGGAAGCACTGATCCACACTACCAGCTGCCATCTTCCTCCCCTTCCTGCATGCTCCCCTTCCGCTGCTGCGTGGCTTCTCTCTCTTCTCATGTCTATTTTTAGAGCTGGCTGATTTCTACCTTCTAAAACGGGCAAATGTGTTGTGGAACAGCAAGGTGTGTGTTTTTTTTGTTTGTTTGTTGTTGTTGTCTTTCTTAGACATACTATCATGCACCGTGGCCAACTCGTGCACACGTTTCACACTCTTCTGCCAGTGCCAGTTAATATCAGCGACTACTGTACATTCCTGTACACATGCATCCCTGTACACATGCATCCATCCATATTTGCATGCGGCAGCTCTCTGTTCTCAGCCCCAGAGGGAGACGGTTGAGTGAAGGTTTTGGTTCAAAACTAAAAAACGAAATAACAAACAACGGCACAGTGAGACCTTTTTTGAATGCAGCATTTTTATATATCGACACTGTGTGTTCTACTGTGGAACTGTGGTCTGATTTCATCTTTCTGCTTAGCTAAGCTTGGATCTTCCTCACCTCTCCCTCATCATTAGCTATCACCCTCTGCAACTTACTGCCTTACCCCCCTCAAACCTCCTTATTCCATCATGCTCAACTGCAAGCAAAGAGTCTATCGTAGCTATCATACAGAGAAACTACAAAGAAACTACTGAAGCTCCTAACACAGCGCTAGTGACAGTAGCATCTTTGTCAAAGTGCTGGAAGCCCGTCATGTTGAAAGAAGCCAACATGCTGGCCTGTTTGGCTGAGGAGAAAAGATGCTGCATTCCCAGGGAACAAGAGAGATAAATAGAGTAGAAAAAAATGCATCCCTGTGGAGATGGAGAGACCAAAAACTACTGTAAACCAGTGCAAGCAGGGAGAGCTATAGTATGCCTCAACATCAAAACCCCCAAAAGTGAATTCTCCCATAGTTTTTAGAAACAGCACTCATAGGGTGAGAAGAGGTGGGTAGGTGGGGTGGGGGGGATTATTTTGCATCTTCCGCAGTATGTCTCAAGTCTTATTAAGGATGAGCAGCTCTGCGCATTGGGTGATGCAGTCTTTTTTTTTCTTTTTTTTTTCTAGTGCCCCGACTTTCCCTTGACTTGTGGGATTGCTGAATGAGTGAATGTAAATGTACACCAATTAGATAAGAAACCGGCTTTTCTGTAAAGCTGCCAAATCCGGGGGCAAGTAGAAGTGAAAAAAAAGCAACAAAAAAAGCCTCCAGAAAATAAATGATCTGTATACCAATAACGCTCAACCAATATCGTGTTGGTGCATCCAAAAGAGAGACGGAGAGAAGATGTAATGGGCTTGATTCCCTGCTGAAGTGTGTACAGATGGATTAATCCTCTGATAGTTCATCATATGTAAATGTTATGCGATTCTCAACCCCAATATGCAGAGATTTTCTGTTAGATAAATGCAAAAAATTTGAATGTTACATCTTAGAAAAACTATTTTCTTTGCCCTAAATGTTAACCAGAAAGTAGTCAAGTAATTACCAAGTCACAGACATGAACCCGCTCTGCTTTCTCATCTAGTAATCACTCATTACGTAGAAATTTGAGTCTGACATTCTTCACTTCTCAAGCAAACTTTCATCTTAAAGCTTCTACACTCTCTAAATCCCCAGCTAGTGCACCACAGGGCCTGGTTCAATCCCCACAGCCACAAATGACCCGAGAAGAACCAGAACTTTCTACTACTAAGACCCTGTCCAATGTAAAAATGCTGACTAAGACTTGACTCCTTCCTGTCCTGGCCTCCACCCCCCCTCTTTTTTCTTTCTTTCTCATCAGTCTAGCGGCGCACTCTGGATCCTCTGGATGGAGCGTCACTGGCCAACCCTTGTAAGGAAGCCCATTAAGGAACCCATCAATATTTCATCATTGCTCACTCAGAAACATAGTTATAGAAGTTTCCAGGCCAGGGCCATTAGGGGGCGGACGTCAATACGTTATGGCAGCGAGCATCTCTCTCCACTTCTTCCCCTCTTTCCCATGCCTCCTCCTCTCAAGAGAAGTCATCGGAGAGGCTTTCTCAAGAAGACAGCGGTTTCCGCTACTTCTACATTAAACAAATCATTAACCATTAGGTATCCAAGGAGCACAATATCCTTTCCTGCTGCTGTCAAACGACCTCCCCCCTCGAGTACTGTTAATAGTCTCAGTAAGAAGAGGGGAGGGAGACTGAAGTGAGGGGGTTGTTTGTAAGGTAACAAATGTCTAGTCACACAGCATACAAACATCTAATTAACAGTGTGGTGTGATTGTTTAGCCGAATGTGATGTAGACAGGCGGAAACACTCTTTATAAACACTTCTATTTGTGAGACTTTTGACTCATGGCTGGAAAGACATGTCTAGCTTCTTCAATTTTGGCCATCTCAGTGAGTGGACACCCACTGCTAGTCATCAAGGGGACAAACTTTCTGTCTCACATACAGAGAATCAAGTCTTATGAGTCAAAATCTCAAGTATAAAACTTTCTGTTCAAGAGGCAGAGGGAAGCTTAATTGCAGTCTTCATAGGATTACAATGATTTTATAACCCTTATTTCAAATTATTACACCTACATTAGCTGGGATGGGGAACTAGCCTGCAGGCTAAAGTGTGTTAAATATTGCTGTAACAGACATTTTAACGAGTTTTTCTTCGCAGCTCACCCTTCAGTGTCCTTGGAAATAAAGAGGACCCTGCTATATGCATTTTACCAGAGGAAATGTGAGGTGCTCTATAGAAGCCTGAATCAGACTGATCACAGGCTGCCAAGTACATACTAATGTAAACAACATCTCCAGACCTCTCTGAGGGAGGTCGAGCCATATGCCAAGTCATTGCACTTATGTCATCCTTTTTAGGTCCCTATAGATTTTATAGTGTGAATCCTGTTTCCACCTTAATTAATCCATTTTTTTCTGTGTCATTATTTTTCAGGTTGTCACTATTCATCTTTATTGCCCAATCTTGTCATCTTGCCAATTTCCAAAACAATGTGTTTGAACTTTTTACACTTGTGTTTACACACTATGAGCGTTCAGATATTGATAATACTATCAACTTAAAAGTTATTAGTGAAAGTGTAAAAGATGCGGGTCAAGCCCCGACATGAACTTACCAGGGTGCAGAATCTCTCCGGTGGGTTTCCACACGTGATTCCCGGCGGATCCACTTTGATCCGCATGTAGTCTTTCATGGATGCGGTTTTCGGCTGGCACGCGTAATGCTCCCACACCGAGCCTTCATCCGTGCTCACCAGGGACTTGCACAGTTCGTACTGGCCCAGAGTGAGAGCCAAGTAGTGCAGCAGCAACAGTAACACGGCCTGGAGGAGCATGGCAGGCTGGGGGGTATTCGGAGTGGGGTCCGGCGCAGGGTGAGGGGGGCCACGGAGCTCAGAGCAGAGATGAAGCGCATGGAGCGGTAATCATGAGGAAATAGTGGACATCCCTACCACCATGCTGCTTTACTGTGAATGGAGAGGTGTAGGTGAATTGACACAACTCGCCCCCAGACTTATAAACTCCCTAAATGACAGGTGAACACTGCACTCTAGTTCAGTGTCTCTTTACAAATATCGACGGCCCCCAGAGAGCCGAGAGGGGGACACTTTCTTGTTTTGACGACTGACTTCCTGAGGAGGATGGACGGAGGATGGAGAGGCAGATAATTTTACAGAGAGTAATCTCGGCAGACACTTTAACCATAGTGTTGCAGGAAGTTGGGGTAGAGTTGTTATCGCGGGTCCATGTCTCAGATAGCGGAGTCCTGCAGGAAATCAGCGCAGTAGGTCGGAGAGCATGAAGGAGAAACTGATGCGTCTTCAGGTATATCCATTGGACGTTTTGCACAGGCCGAGCTCCTCTGATTGTCCTGGGGCGAAGTGGGGACAGATATGAGAGAAACAGGGACTTAGTATGATGAGTAATGTGTCCTATTCATATATCCACATCCTTATTATTGCTGTAAATGCAGGGATGCGACTGTCTTATATTCCGACCTCAACCAGGTTTAACTTTATCCTGAATAGTATTTTCTCTTTAGCATAAATTTTAAAAAATAATGTCAGTTTAATGAAATATATATATTTGTGGGTGGGCTACATTCATATTTAGTGCCAATTTAGTCTTATCACGTTAAATTGCAGGGATTTATTTTAGATAAATCAGATTGTGTAGATGACTTTTTGTGAATTTGGCACAGCAGGTAGGTTACAATGAAGTTTGGTTAAACAAATCTTTGACCTGCGGTGCAATCATCGACACTTAACCTAAGCATTACGTTTTTAAAAACGACTAAAAAGCGTTACACCGTGTTGGCAACCTTGTGCGTAAAAACACGTGCTGCTGCCGGGTGCTGCCTGTGCGCCCAGGAGTTGTAATTGCTCCTATAGCTCTGCAAAGGCTGGGTATGGGGAGTAGACTACAGATGTTTTTTTTTTTTAAAAACGCACTGCAAGAAATCCCTTCCTGAAAGAGACATTTAATAGCCTGTATTACCAGCTTACTTAATATAAGTCAAATGCGCAAAAAGAGAAAACATTACTCATAAATGAGCATTTTAAAAAATTTTCTTGAATTCCAAGTGAGATTTTTCTTTGCAGTTTCTGTATTATATCTGTATTACAGGCCTTATTTTTTGCTCAAACTTCAGCATCCTGTTATTTTTGTAATAATAAACTTAACGCAAAAGAAATTCCACTAGTCGTACTTACTGTCAGATATATTCCCTTAATTCAATTATTATTCAATTTCTAGACTGAATTCATGAATAAATGAATACATATGGTTTACATCTTTTGCAGTGTGGATCCATTGATCAAGTCTAGCTGTCATCCCACACTGACAGAAGCCAGGTTATTGCACAACCCGTCCCACACAACCCTGTGGACTCTGACTTAGTTCAGTTGGCAAGTGAAGTCGACAAAAGCTATTTCCCGGCACTGACAGTCCTGTAGGGGTGTGTCAGTTTGCACAGGACTAGTACATCCCACCGAGCAGCATCGCTCGCACACTCTGTATATTCACACAATAAAGCGTTGCCGCGCTTCTATAAAATATTGTAAATTGAGCTGAAAGTCCTCTGGATTATTGATTGATTATTTAAGAGATGTCCGGATATTGTGCATAACTCCCAGCAGCTTCTCGGTGCAAGACTTCAAAGAGCTTCAGCAAAATGCATCGTTATTGCGAGATGTTTTTTTGATCATCAGATAAAGCACTTACTTGTAACCTGCATCCGTGAGACGGGTCAGCACTTTGTGTGGCGTTGGAGTGCGTGCACGTTCCTCTCTCTTTGGGCAAAAAAATTCCTGTCGATCAACCACTGTACTCGTTCCCCCGCCGCGATACTCACTGTACTCCCGTTATCTGCCTGCCTGCCCGGCTCGCTGTTTGTTTTTGCCTTCTGCCGGATACTTTTTTATCGCACAGTGGATGGCTGCGCACTGTAGATCGGTGTCCTAGATCTGTAAGCGGCCGGGAAAAGAAGACTGAAATCCAGCGTCAAGGAGTATCAAAAGTATAAAATATTGACTTTGAGGAAAGGCTTGTGTCCGCCCTTCTTGCCCCCCTTTCCTCCTCCTCTTCCCACTTTACAAGCTCGGGTTTACTCGGGATGCTCAAGGGCAGAAAGAAAGAGAGAAAAAAAAAGGCTTTATGGAAAATATCACCCTCCCTCCTTCTCCTCCTCCCTCCCCCCTCTCTCACCGCCTCTCTCTGACTCTCTCTCTCACTCCCTCCCTGTCTCTCTATCTCTCGCTCTCTCCCCCTCTCTCTCTGTTAATGCCCTGGCTAAATCCTTTTACCATCACTTTCAATCACTATCTGAGCTTTTATCTGCTCCAGCCCTGCTGCCTGAACCGGGGCGGTGCAACTTCCCTTCTCCTCTCCTGCTCAAAACTGTTCCCCATCAGGTCCGGTCTGCACCCTGCTCGGCTTAAAGGACCAGCGGAGGAAGGGGGGACCCGGTATTGCTGTCCTGCCGCTCTTAATCTGTCCAGATGTGTCACAACAACGTACTGCACACTTGGTTTACTTGTACGCTGAACTCACAGTTGTCCCTGCATCAGAAAATTACATTCCTCTCATTCTCCTAACTTCTAGTAAATGTATACAGTGACCTTATCCTAATTTATTGTATTATTTATCTCGTATAATGCAACCTTTAAATTCCTTAAAATATTTCCTATAAGAGCATATCAATACATGAACTTTTTGCTGTGGTTTTCTCAGCCTGCAGCAACATTAATTATCTGTAACGTTATTATGCAGGGTTATCAGTAGATCTGAACTTTAAATATGGATAAATATATAAATGTTTGAATTTGCTTTTAACAGGATTTGCAGTTTTTCTTGCGTAGAGTGGTGTGCTGTCCATGGTGCTGATATGGAACAGGGTCTTAAACGTTTTCATGCAGAGGTGGTTTTCGATGTTGTTGAATTTCCAAGGTTTCCATGGGGCTGCAACACTGTACAAGCAGTGTAGAGGTTATTCAGAGGTTGCCATTGTGTGGGTTGAGACCTTCAAGAGATCAAATAAGAAAAGAAACACGAAAAAATGCCACAGTTTGTTTATGTATGTTCCTTAAAAGAGACACTCCAACAAAGTATTTGCAGCAGTTCTGTCTTTCAAACCCAACATCTACAGTTCATAAATCAGGCTTTGTGTTAAAGATTGGAGATTTCAAGCAGAATTTGAGAGGACCCCAATGATGTCATCAGGGATATTCATTGTTCACTCACACTTTAGAAAACTCCCTCAGAGCAGAACTTTTTACAGGCTGAACTGAACTCCTCATTATGAGTAAAGTGACCCTCATGTGTTAAATAGATGGAATGCCCCTTTATGCCTCTGTGTTTTATTTTACTGACGCCTACCACATTATATATATCTTTATGGCTCTAAAAAGTTTTCAAATTAGTGACAAGAGGTTGCAAATAGACAAAGCCATCATTATAGGTTGGGAACCACTGTGTGTGTAGTAGCTTTTATGATGTAAAATATTAACTAATTCTACAGGGGGACCTTGCGCAACATCCTCAAGAAACCCCCAAAACTCCCTGCACTCAATTTATAAAATCCACAAACACTGCTGTACTGCTGACACAGGAACAAATGTGTGTGTAATCAATTCATAACGGGCCACTACGCTGTAATTCACACTTCACAGGTGAATGACAAGCATTTGGGTTAACATAATTCACACCTCTGGTCTTATTGTAGGGCAACAGAAGAAAAGAAAAAAAGAGGCCAGGTGACAGGGGTCGAGAGCAAGAAAGAGATGTACGATTCAGAGGAAATTATGAACCTCTGAATCACTGGCAGCACACCCAGGAGAGGATCGATAGTTTGTCCTTGCAGGGCCTTCCCTTGCTTTTTCGCATCTTTGAGATGAGCCTTAACCCTTCTTCTTTTTTCTTTTTACTGCTGAGACGTTTTAAGACCCCCTTTCCACACCAGTGTGAGCAGGGCAAGACTGAAAGACAAATTCCACCCTTAGGGGATCAATAGCGCATCTCAAATATGGCATTCTACAGTATAACAGGCTCTTGATACAGAATAACACAGGCCTTTAATTGACGCCACACTAGAACAGACAAAAAATGGGAGGGGATGCGAGCGATTTAAAGCAGAGGTTCATCACAGATTCAGTGACGGTCAGAGAGTGTCGGCGTGACTTAGTATGATTAAGCTCTAAACATTTATTTCACAAATGGACAAGGATTACATGTGTAGGCAGTGGAGCTGATTGCATTTTGTGCAGCCTCTCTTGTGTATCTGACAAAAATCATGATGATATTCAAACTAAACATCTACATCTATATATGATTTTACACTTTACTAAATTCATTCCAATGTGCATCAATAACCTGATAGAAATGTCAACCCTCAACATGATGAATGAGTGATATTGTATTTTGGAATTCAATTATGTCTACCTAAATAAGAGCATCAATAACAATAGAACAGCCTGTCCTCTCTAATAGACCTGTACACAACGCGCTGCGCAGCACAACAGGCCATTGCTGCATTCATTTCCTGCAACGGTGTTGGTGATTTGACCACGCTGCGTTTATAGTGGCAGTGTAAAATCATATGTCATCCTACTTACTGTAATTCTAAACTGGCTGAATATGATGTAATGTCTGTGTTTTATTTAAGAGTTTTATATGGAAATCTGATCTGTGAATCATTCGGCACCCTGGTGTGCTATCACAGAATCTGAAAAGTTGAGTAAAACGCTAAGTGGCCAAAATCAGCTGACAAAACTCTTGAGTGTTCTCATTTCTCTTTTTTTTGTCACTCTCCATCTTTGTCTTGACTCCCCCTCTCTTTGACTCTCACTCCCTCTCCATGTTTGTATTTTGGCAGAGGATTGAACTGTCAGAGTAGCCTAGCTGGCAGACCTTGATAAAAAAAAATATACCCTTCATCGTGGCAGCCTGCAGAGTTTGGACAAGGTTCAGGATGGGCTTCATCTCTCCCTCTCTTTCTGTCTCTCCCTCTCTGTCTTTCTCTCTCTGTCTTTCTCGCTCTCTCTGTTTGCTGAAAGGATGACGCAAAAGTCAACTTGTGCGGGAGTCACGCTCCCGCATTAATCAGTCTGGAACTTTGGGAAGGCCCCAAACAAGTGGTGCATGATCAGAAATAATTTATCTGTCCGTCGTCAGTGCTTTGACCAGATGGCCACGCTGTAATCACACACACACACACACACACACACACACACACACACACACACACACACACACACACGTACAGTATAGTATGCACTCTTGTGTTTGTACACACAGGCTGATGATATTTAGCCATTAGCTTACAGGGCCACTGTATATCCATGTGGGTGATGGATATATTTCAGATAAACAGCTTAACGCTTTGTTTTTCTCAAAGATGCCCCAATCTGCTGAGAGATTTCATTTGATGAGTTTGACTTTTTGGCTAAAGTCTCTCTATAATAGAATTCATAAGGACTGTACATGTTTCAGCTGTTTCACTACAGTGTAATGTAGCTGTTAGCAGATATATATAATCTTGATTCATATATTGGTGTCCTGCTGTGGGCACCTATATGTGAAGACTGGTCACACATAGCATATGACAATATAGTGAAACCAAAGACTGTGTATACTGTAAAGCTGGATACAGTGAAGTCTGACGTCTCACATTTCTTTGCACTGGAGCCTGTTTGACACCCACAGTTGCTGTTTATGGTTGGATCAACTAACTTTGTGTTACATTATAATGTAGTATAATCTAGTAAAGAGTAAATATTTATTTATTGCTCATAAACACTAACTGAGAAAGCTTTCTATGTGTGTGTGTGTGTGTGTGTGTGTGTGTGTGTGTGTGTGTGTGTGTGTGTGTGTGTGTGTGTGTGTGTGTGTGTGTATAGAAGTACTAATATAACCTTAAATTGGTTTCTCCATTTTTAGTCATGTATTCTTTTATGTGCCATCAAACTACAGAACACCTGTCACTCCGAACATGTGATGTTCTATTGTTCTTTAAACAACCAGATGGGTCATCTGACAATGAATAGACACACATACACTGGCATACACAAGCATGAACACACATGTACACCAGTCATCAGAATCAGATTTATTGCCATTCACATGTACAAGAAGTTTGTCTTTGCGTTGTGTTGTATAAGAATCAAAACATAGAAGGTAAGAAATACTGAATGAGCAAAACAACACAAAGTGAGAAAAAATACAACCACCACAAAAGACAGATGGTATAAATATTTAAATAAAAATGTACTCTTAAGAATAAGTAAAAATATATTCTATGTGAAAACAGCTGTTGAGTTTAAATAATAATGTTCGAGATACTGACTGGAAATGTACAAATGTTTAGAATATGAACAGCATAAATGTGTCAAGGGGAATAATACAAATAGTTTTGTCAATGTAACACATCATGTTAGATGTGATGAGTTCTCAGATTACAGATTTCATGTTAATATGATGTGTATTGACACTAAGTGGGATGTAGTCCATGTCAGTAGGGTTCCCTGATCTTGTTGAGTCCAGCTGCGGTGTGAATTTTTGGTCAAGATAGAGCACAGTGAGAAAGTTAGTGACTGGGGTGAAAAAGGTCAACAATGATCTCTCCTTCTTGCCTCAGTGTCCTGGAGGGACAGGTTACAGCCGATCACCTTCCCAGCAGAGCGAATGATACGCTGCACCCTTGTCCTTGGCAGAGACAGCAGTGTACCAGATGGTGACGGAGGAGGTGAGGATGGACTCAGTGATGGTGGTGTAGAAGTGCAACATCATTGGCTTTCATAGGTTGAATTTCTTCAGCTGCTGTAGGAAGTACATCCTCTGCTGAGCCTTCTTGGTGAAGTGAGCTGATGTGCAAGTTCACAGGAATGATGGTGAACAGGAAGCCTGAGTATCAACTGGGAAGTCACACAATTGATGGGGGCAAGTGGGACTGAGTTCTTTCTGAAGTCCACAGCCTTCTTTACTTTTTTCAAAGTGTTGACTACAGCAGAACACCAGATGGTGTTGGTAAAAAGACTGATCGATCTTGATCAACTTGTTCACCTTACAAAAATGAGTCAAGAATGCAGTATCGAAGTTCAACAGCTTACGGGATTTATCAAGTCAGTCATTGAGTCTGGTGATCCATAGTTTTTTGAGGATGGGGATGATGCTGGAGGTCTTGAAGCATGTTAGTATGTTGCATGTCTCCAGTGAGGCGTTAAAAATGTCTGTGAACACCAGAGACAGCTGATCATCACAGTGTTTCAGGGTGAAGAGAGAGACACAGTCTAGCCCAGCTGCTTTGCAGGGGTTCTGTCTGTCTATAATGGTCTCCTAGCAACTCCTAGTTAGTGGACCTACCTTGGGAAAGATGCTCTTTTCACTTGCATCAGGTGTTTGCCCACCAGGGAGACCACAAATAACCTTGAAGTGACCCTTAAGAGCAGGCACATTTCACCTCATTCCCACAAACCACACGTAACCCTTTTACCTAATCAACCCCGAAAAAAAGGTATTAACACCGCAAGCAGTTTTTCTTCTTTTATATGTCCCCACCCTTCTCTGTTACTTGCAATTTTTCCCAATACATTAACAGAGTTTTAGGTTGAATTAAAGGGTGGTTTCTGATCGGTGGAAGTGGATGCTATGATTAAAGATCCAAAAGAATTGTAATGAGCAGAAAAAATACCGTAGGGCTCATCCTCCTACATCACATATCAGTCACTTTGTAAGGAGGGATGACAAGCCGTCGACTCTGAGATTTAACAGCATCTGCAGAGTGCCCAGTTGGTGTCCTATCCCATACTGGGCCAGCAGTTGAAACACTAATCTAATGTGGTGGGTGTGTATGTGTGTGTATTTAATATATGTGTGCATATGAGAGAGAGAGAGAGAGAGAGAGAGAGAGAGAGAGAGAGAGAGAGAGAGAGAGAGAGAGAGAGAGAGNTTGAGAGTTTGAGCACACAAAGAGGCATTGTTTATATTGAGTTTCTGTGTGTGTATGTGTGTATGCAGGGGTGTGTACAGTGAATCCATGCGTGAGTGGCACTACATTAATGTGTGTGTGTTTGTGCTGTGCAGGTGCTGTACAGCATATGTGCAGTGGCCTCTTTCCTGCTCAGCGGCTGGTACATGACTGAACCTCCTCGGTGTCCTCGTGTGATCCAGTGATCGATGCGAACCTCTGGAGGTGCCTTTCACACACACACACACACACACACACACACACAC
>JANJYP010147278.1:0-17003 GCA_024605115.1 Rastrelliger brachysoma
GGGGGGGGGGGTATTTGGCTGTGTCTGATTACCCCACAGTTGGGGAGAATATAATCCATGACTGCAACTGGAAGCAATTTTGTTGCTAATAAGCATTTTGTTGTTGTCTCTTTGTCGTTAAGTTGCACATTTCTTTATCTACTCGTTTGCTGATTCTGTTTGAGGTCTTAAGTGTTTGCAGCACCGACGGTTAAGAATTAAATAAATTAAATTACATTTATGTAAATTAGATTCATGGATTTTTGTTGGGTGTGAAACGAGAGCACACAAATACTTTTACTCACACAGTAAAGTGAAATTATCTTGCGGCAAACGGATTCAATGTTTACATATATTATTAACTTTCATCAAAACTAGACGCATGTACATATGCATGCACGCTCACACACACACACACACACACACTAATCTGTCAAGCACAAAGTTTAGTTCAGGGAGTTGACAGAAATAGATTTCAGTACATTATAAATGTGGGGAAGATAATCAGTCTTGTGAATTGTGACCACATTGTGTCAATGCTGTGATCTTGCCATAAGACTTCAGCAGCAGCAGCAAACAGAGCAGAACAGAGAGGAGAGAGAAAGCGAGTGGGAGCAAGGGAACAAGGGAGAGGGAGAGAAAGAGGCGGAGAGAAACCTTTCATGATAAAAACTGCCCGCTCACAGTGCGATAAATTGGGAGATGACACAAGTCACAGCACAACAAAAGGGGAGAACATTGGATGGGGACCCTTCACTGAGAAATTGATGAGATCAAGCCTGAAAGAATTGTCTCTGTGAGCCAACATTGGGGCTTAGCTCCCAAAACACTCCAGGATTAAGACAACATCCCACTGGAGGTGGAGTTGGCATGAGCCCATTAGTCCCTCATGATTTCTCTGACACTTTCCTCACTTCTTTGAAGCCACTAATACCTTGTCTCATACTTGGCACATCTCTTTTATTGTACAAAGAAAATAAATACAATAACATAGATACAACTGCAGTCTCCTCCCAAAATACAGCAAAATTCAAAGATTAGGTTGTTTATTTCGATGCGGGATTTGACACAAGTGTGATCCCGCCTCACCTAGCTCCGCATCTGAAAAGAGAGCTGGAATATTGAACAGCTCATCACACATATTCTGTGCTCCACATCTGATAAAATGTCTGATCTATTTGAGATCAGTAGCCTCCTCCAGCAGCGCGGTGCAGGCGCTGACACTTGAAGACTTGTGCAGTGTGCATATGCCCTTTCCTTTGATTTGCCTTTATCTATCAGAAAGCATTTTGCATACAGGAAATCAAAACCATGATACCAAATAGTGACATTTCCTGCTGTCCTGTGACATTTCTTGTAACCTATCAACTAAATAGTGCTGGCTCACATTTCAGCTGCTCGCTAAATTTGGATGTGAGTGGCAATCATAACAATGTTGCAAAAATATATTTTAGTTCATAAAAAGATCAATACTCTTCACCTACAGTGCTATTTTGTTGTAAACACAAGATTTCATTTTTTAATTAAAGAACAAGAGGCCTCTAATAAACACATAAATCAAGCAGTTACACATTAGTGACATAATAATATCCAATATATGTTACTTACCTGTCCACGAAAAATAATGCTGTAATATTGATTCCCACTATTAAACTGGTAAATACAAACAATTTGTTCTTAGTGGACTATATATAATGTAATGGACTCACTGAAAAGGGTTTTTTAAAAAATCAAAAATCAATGAAGGCATAATTTTACTTGTACAGAATTGTTTGACTTTTGGGTTTTTTTTTTTTGCTTTTGTTTTTTTTTACAGAGGATAAGATGAGAAGATAAATACCACTCTACATCCCAGTGTCATGGTCCTGTCACAGTCTTGCTCTATATTCCTCTATTGTCCACGCACTGCCCTCAGACTGTTTGTTATACTGGACTGAATGGGAGATGGTTCCTGTACAAGACAGTTTACTTTAATACTAGTGGTGTAATGTGGTTGGGAGTTTAACAATGGTTTCTGTAAGATTTGAGTATTTGCATTTACAGCCTCTGTGTGCCATGTAACCTTAACTGCATTGCTGTTAAACTGTAAATATAAGAGAGTTTGCAGTTTATAGTGTACATGTTTATTTAGGTTACATTCAAGTATATTCTTTGCATGTGGGTTCATTATGAGGAGAATAGTGTATTCTGGTTTTGTGTTTTTTTTTTTGCTGCATTGGATTTTTCTTACCATCATGCACACCTCCACACTTTTCCTACAAATCTGCCCTCCATCATCTTCGTTGGCCCCACCCTTTTCCCAAAGTTTTCCCTGCCTATCAGCTTCATTTCCCATTTTCCTGTTTCATTTCCTCATTCCCCTCACTTAAGTTTCTCAGCTCATTTTCCCACCTGCATCTGATCTCTTCGTTAGTTTTGCTAGTACAGCAGTCCTGTGTTTGATTTGTGATTCTTTGTTTAATCTGTTTTGCCCTGCCTGCTCCTTTTTTTTAGGCTGTTTTGTTCTGTCTGATTTTTTTTATTAAAAACAGACATTCTTCAATTCATACTTGCTGCTAAATCCTGCTACTCCAGAGTGTGTAATACACCTGCTGATCCACTAGCCTCACCCAGACATGAAAAGAACACGTGTATAAACTCAATGCCAACAACTCCATCTGGCAGCCATAGTAATTAGTCATATAAGGTGACATGTGCCCTTGTTAAGAGAAGGTGGATTGGATAGAGGACTAAAGAGTCAGCAAAAAAGTCAAAATTCCAACCACAAGTTTTATAAAAACAGTAACTGTTATGCTGTTTACTCTTGCCATGACAACAAAGGTTGTCTAACTTTAGGTAACCAAAAGGCTCTTACATCAAATCTAGATAGCAGATTAAGCCAGGATTTGACAGTTATCCTGACTGAATTTAGTCGGCACTCAGAGGCGCAAAAACAAGGGTACATATGTTACCATGGATATTTATTCTGTGCAGCTAGCCTGCTCCAGACCAGGCTAACAGCCAGGCTCAATTAATCGTGGTGTTTTATTTATTCAGTCAGCTGTCACTCCCATTGGAAATAAATGTGTTTTACAGTTATTTTATGGTCTTCTGTATGTATTCTGCTTAATTTTATTAGTCTGCATTAAATTACCGCAAATACAGTTTTCATTCAGTTATTTTAATTATAGCTAACAATTACAATTTTAATAAATATACATGTCAGTCACTATTAGTTAGGCATACTGTCATATTTTTATGAAGACTGCAGTTCATGCTGCATTCATGGGTTTGATGAATGCAAATATTAATACAGTTTTTTAGATGACTGGAAACAGCTGATGAAACAAAGGATTCTGTAAACTCAATAAGCATAATACATAAAGTCCCATTCTTTCTTTCTTTCTTCACAGCAACATGCCCTTGTTTAGATGTTAACATGTAGATGAAGAAGCTCTAATACTAAGAGGAGCTTTCTGTGCAGACTGCTGGGTCCCAAAGTTTAGCACCATACCTGGATTATCTGTATTTCACTATGATTCTTCACAAGAGGTATGCTCCTATATTCAGTTAACGATTACACTTATGATGCATACATATTGTACATCAACATTGCACCAGGACATGATGGAACGGGTTGTTAGATATATCATTTGTTTATACAAGTATTGTAGAAACAAGTGGTGTTGGGATGATATTTTTAAGTTCCCTGTTTCTCAGTAAAATCAAAATCAACTCTATAAAACTACCCTGCACTTTGGCTACTGAACCTGAAGTTTACAAATCAATCGTTTTCATAAATTTAAGATCAACAGAACGCACATGCTTTGTGAGTTGATTCACCTCCCATAGCTATTTAAAGTGCTGGACTTGATGGAGTCTAGTCCCAAATAATTAGACAGTCTGTGACCATGACTTTTGAGCCATTCATAGCTGAACAAACTTAACACCCTGGTTAAATAGGGTCTTGACCTGCCATGGCAGACTTGATATTGAGCCTAATCAATTGTCTCATGTGCAAACCACAAATAGGTTAAATGCTCACTGACCGTTAGACAGAGGTTTTTCATTAAGTGAACCACTGACCCACTTAAGGAATAAATCACTCACATTTGTACTGTGTCTCTCACCGAGCCACCTACGTATTAAAGTCTGTCTGATACAGACAAACTAGACACTATCAGCTGAACCCGCTGAACAATAACTCACATCTTCACTGTTTCTTGTTGGGTTTAATAAAGCTACACAGCTGAAGGGTTTGTTCGGTCTGAATTAAGATGTTGATTCAGCAACTGAGCAGCTAACCCTGCGGTTACCAGTGAAAGGCTAAATGAACTGAGCAAAATGTACAGTTGAGCTCACACCATTAATTTACATGTTCTTTGGGTGTTGTACATGGAGAATAATGAAGTATGAAGAACAGGCTTTGAGAATTTGTAAGTTTGATTACACTGTTCAGTGTTGATCAGCTTGTGTTAAAGTCATACTGCCAAAGCAGACCTCAGCTGTCAGTGTGTCAATGCAGCTTTAGTTTATCAACCACAGTGATTGCACATTTCAATTCAGTTTCATTTGCTATTTAGTAAATAACTAAACATGACCTGTTTAGTATGCTGAACTCACCTACACATTGTTCCAACTTTGAGTATTTCCATTTGATGTAATGGTTCAAGGAAAAAACTGCATTTGTTTAATTGTAGGCAAACAATATAAATTTTGTTGTACTCAAGAAATATATAAAAATACTTGATAAACAACAGTGATTTGCTTCTTCTTCTGTCAATTGGTGCAGACATTTAAGGTTATAGAAATAGAAAGTCTAGAGAAAAATAGGAGGAATGTTCAAACAAGCTGATATGAGCCACATGTTCTATAATAAATAATGAAAAAAACAATGATGCTGCAGTGCTTTCAAGGCAAATATACTATTTTAACTGAACACGTGTGTTTGCTTGGCTGTGTCCGTGACCATGCCATGCACGCAATCACGGAACTTAAAACTCCCATGTTTTATGTTTTTACTATAAATGTCACTTCACATGGTATGGTGACTTCACAGACCCACGTGTCAATATTTTAAACCTTTCTGAGAACCACGTCATTCACTTTGAAACTGGGAGTTTCCATTGAACCATCAAGGATCCAAAGATCTGGCTATGGAAACGTTTTGAAAACCAATGAAGCATTTGATTCACAGCTGTGTGCAGAGAGGATCTGTCAAGAGGTCAGTGTCTCTACCACATCATGTAGTCTCACACACATACTGCATGAACAGCACACTATATGGAGTTTGAAGGAAAAAAAAAAGGTTTAGCCTTGAGTTTATTTAGCTTTTCTTTCAGATCACTAATTACTACAGACAATTTGTATTTTCAACACATAATGGTAAGCGCAGAACAGTAAGGTTTTGCTTGCCTACCTGCAAACTTCACTTGTTCACTTCAAATGTTATATGCATTACAAATGCACATAACATTTCCAGATTTAATGCATATTTAAGTACTTTTCTGAATTACTGTGAAACTGATGTAGATGGCAAAAAGAAGTGGCCCGTTGTGATGTAGTACTGATCAAAGGAGGGTTTGTACCTTATACTTTCTACAGTGTTATGTAGAAAGCCTTGAATCAGCATAAAACACCAGGCCCCATTAATGTGTTGGCTGATTTATGATCCATCAGACAGTTAATTAATTTGATGAGACACAGCAGAGTGTCACTATCAAGGAGGGTCATTGGAAACAGAGAGACTACATTTTTTCTGAGGATAAAATTGTCAAGTGGTTCTATGTAGGAATGTGCTTCATTTTGGTCAAACATAAAACCAGAGAAGAGAGAGGGGGGGGGAAAGAGACGACAGGGAAGACATGTTAAAAACACAATTAGATGGATGGAATAGTCTGTCAAATGTTCCCATTTTCATTCTCTCACAACTCCTCCATCAAATTAATCAGCAGACGAAGACAGTCGTATTACAGAGTATCGCTAACATTTCTGGGCTGACTGACAGTTTCAAAGAGGTAGATTAATTTTGTCAAAAAATATGATGGGGGTCTTGAAGCCATTGGAAGAGGAAATGAGGATGTCGGAGTCAATTTTTCTAATAAATGGAGTGGCCATCATCCCAAGTTTCAATCTTGCTTCTCTCCACATACATCTGCCATTCTTTTCTTTTTGGCTAATGAAATGAAAAACAGAAGTTAAGGAGGTGGCTTCAGTTATTTACTAAATGAATACACCAGCAATGAATGGAAAAATGTACAGTAGATAGGAACAACTATATCTGCAAACCTTCAGCTACAGTCAGTTGCTCTACATACACCTTCATCCCTCACTCTATCTCTCCCTCTCTCTATGTGATTTATCTACTGTATCAGTCTGTGGTAGGATTGAATCCGCTGTACAGCAGGCCATTAAAGCCTGGGGGAGATTCACCTTGCCAGGCAGCTGGCTCAAATGAAAAGCTAAAAGAGCACATTAACTCATCAATATGAGGGCATGAAGATGAAAACAGTTGTCAAAGGCCTGCCAGAAATAACTGATCGCATAATGCAGCTCTATTGTATGTAAGTGAGGTCACGGGAGTCAAACAGCAGCTAAAGACACAAGGAAGTGAGAACACAGAGTCCTGGGAGACTTTGATAGGCACACTATGCTGAGAATTCTCTGTAAAAATACGGCTGAGTGTGTCATCTTCAAAACAAGCTATTAACATGTCATGCAGCAAGCTGAGATTAGAGCGGCGCTTTTACTCAGCCTTGTCAATGCTTTTCAAAGCCATTAGACAGCACTTTCAATAACCTTTCAACCAGTTTTAATTTGTGGGTAAAATACATTTTTTATTCACTAATGAGTGTTGATGCACGTTTTGAAATCAAACATTGTAGCTCATCCTCATTTTGATCAACGGCTATTTCACACAGGCGGCATTAAAGTTAAATTACACAAACTACTACAAAACCATGTTATTTCCCTTTTGGTGTGTACTGCTGTCCTGTGCTCACACAAAAAGACATTTTCTGAATGGTGCTCTGTCACTATGCAGCATGAAACGTTGTGCAGAACACCATTAGCGTTGGGTATCCTAAAGCGGGTGCATCACTCAATACCAGTCACAAACCATTTACCACATAGTGGGGGGTGGAGGGCTGCTTCCACTGCAGAGAGTCCCTTACGCTACATCTCAAGTATCAATGCATGTCTGGACGCAACCCGCTGGAAATTCCAGCGTCTGTCTTCATGCATAATTTCTGTTTATTTCAGTCTCTTTTTTTTGTTTTTACGTTTTTCCTCTCATTATCAGCTGCGCTGAAAGCGAACTTGGCATCAGTCAATTTAGTTAATTGGGCTTCAATTGGAAAACTCATATCTGTAACACATGGAATTTAATTTCCATAGCAGAGCACAAGTTATGTCGGTTTTAGTTGCAATTACATGTGCATCACGAGGCAACAAACCCTGCAAACCTGGAAAAACACCCACAGTCTTTTTCAGCGAGTCAGCAGTTTGGTTTATTTTCTCTCCTGTGCCTTATTCTCTGAACAAATCACTGAAGTTTATCTGTCTCACACACCATAGAACTGACGGATCTTTACATCTGTTAGTTTTTTAAGATCGTGTCTGGTTCAAACTTTTAATGCACAAGCATCTTATTTATTTCTCAGTTTAAATTACAACTAAATCATCTTTAAAACTTAAAATACAGACAAAACAGTAATTCACCTAATGTTTTCATTTTTTAACTCAACATGTACAGGCAGATTGTGGCAGGTGTAGCCTTTTTCTCTATTGCGACCTCAAGGTTTCCTTTCCTGTTTTATTTTCCCTTCATCTGAACAAATTTCAAATTAATTCTATAATGCACCACCAAGGCTTATCCCACTACGGATAGAGTGGAGGTCATTTCTGCACACAATTACGTCAGGAATGAAGTAGACAGGGGAAAGAAATAATGTAAATCACTCTCCCACTTCCAACTGAATGTGTAATGAATTGTGTAACCTCAGTAATAATCCTGTTAAACAATTCCTAAGAACTTGGGGACAAAGGAGACTTCAGATAAGGGCTGTTTTAGGTATCTCTTCCTCCGGAAAATCCTCTGCGGGACTGATGTGCGAAGGGAAACCGTAATGAGTTGATAAATAAATAAGAAGCCTTGAATTTTTGCCAGTATCTGCTCTCAAAAAAATCTGAGGGAAGAAAAGAGAGAGAGAGAAAAGGAGAGAGGGAGAATTGGATGTAGAGGCAGAAGGAGGCCCGAGGCTAGGATTCGTCTTGTCAAAGTGAGACCTTTAACTGGGTCCTGAATTCTGTCAACACGATTCTTTCACAGTCTTACACCATTTCCATCTGGGGCCCGTTTCAGTAAAGGGGGATAGCTTGTGGTTGGAGGAGGATGATGGTCTTCAGACGTTGACACCGACATTGGCTCCAGACCCACAAATCTGCGCCAGGAATATGAAGCAGCAGATTTGCCTTTTCTGAACTACACCAGACAGAAAGAGTGATAAAAAGACAGCAGATAAAAGACAGAAAAAAGGCTTGTGCACCAGGTGCTCGGGGGCAGATTAACACATAAATGTGTTTGTGGTTAAAGCTCTAAGGAGATGTTACATAACCATGGTAGATTTTATCGGTTGTACACATCCTACAGGTCAGAGGGAAACATTTACTTTGATTTTCTAAATGAGGGATAATATCAAAGTGTCTTAAAAAGTGATGTTGTACAGTTGGCTATACAACCTACTTATCTGTATTTAACTGTTTGTATGTTTGCTCAGTGTCAGTGGTTGCATGTGATGGGTACATGTGCCAGTTATAGGCTGAGGTGAATGCTTTCCTGTGATGTAATATGAGGCAATACATTACAATGGAGAATGCAAGGGTTAATAAGACCTTAGCCAATCAGCTGTAGCTGTTGTCGCTATGCTGTTTTAGCGCTTGTTTTTGTGGTTTTGTATTATATGGTAAGCTGCATGTCATGCAGTGCAACAGTGTGGCTCATTGATATGTTTTTTTAATAGTATTATTAATACATTAATTAATGGTGTATTAATCAGACTCTGTCGACACAGGCGTCCTTGTTAGTAGGATCAACTCAGTATTGGTTCTGGTCTTTTCATGGGATTTTTTTGTCAACAGGAAAAACATAGAAAACAACCAGCCTTATCCAATTAGAAGCAGCATCTCCATCCTTTAATATAAATCTTAATTCATATGTTGCTGCCAATTTTTAAACCAATCGTTTTAAAATGATGTCTTTTCTCTGTTAAATAACCTCTGAACCTAGAAATATGTTGTGTTAAAAATGTCCATAAATCTTTGTTTGTAAATCTTTGCCCTTTATTATTTTAGTTATGTTTTTATTTTTCTTAGAGTAAATAGCGTTTATGTGGTATAATTTTGTCAGGCTTACTTTTAATCAGTACTTTAACACCGACAGCCACCAATTTAAAAGTAGCCATTTTGTGAAGAAATGGCACACACACACACACACACACTCACTCACACACACACACACACACACACACACACACACACACACACACACACACACACACACACANAGAAAACCGACGAAGAAAAGTACATTTTAAAGCTTAAACAAATATATCGTGCACTCGACTCTCAGCGTCTGTTAAAGGAGGGAAGAGAGGAGCCTGGCAAGGTCTGATAAGGCTCTGTAACAGTAATAATAATGTTTTCATAAAGCTCATTAATTGAGAGTCTAGAGGTAATTGCTACATTTCCTGCAGGCTGACTATGTTGTTAATGCTGACGACTGTCAAACTGACAAACAACAAGTTGTGGAATATGGATTTTCTTCCCTCTCAGCGTGTGTTAATAACCTACCATCTGAGCATTATTGCCAAGGGAAACTGTCAAGATGGCATCAGTGATAAAATGTTAACATGTGACAAAATGCACCTGCCCGCGAGAAGAACAATTCAATTTGAAATTGAATTTATACGACTATCACGAAAACCTTTTTCTTAATCCTCACCTGAGGGAAAGTAATATTGATTAAGAAGAAAGGAACAGAGTGAAAGTTTTTTTCCCCCCCTGCTACTTTGTTTAAGTTGGTGAGCTGCCACACACAGTGAAGCATACAAGTATGGGAAATAACGAGTGAAGCCAGACGCATATACAGTAATTCCCTCCATGCATGAACTGTCTCAATAACATGGGAGTAGTCATGTGTGTCTCTAAACTAATTGTCATAACCTAAACAGTATACTGTATGCTGTGCAGTATACAGTAGTAACATGTTGTGATGCAAATTCATACATTGTTCAGATGTTCAGAACAGATACAAACAGTATCTGTATTTTTACACACACAAACACATTGAAACACTGTGGCCTGTGTAGACCGGTGGTTAATGGGTCAAAATGAAAGACACAAAAAGGCTCTCTCAGCCAAATAAGCATGACTTTTCAGATATGCAAAAAATTTACATGCTAAAACAAAGAGGTTTAGGTTCAGTATTCAGATGTTCAATGAGATTCATCCTCAATAGCTTTTCACTGTTCTTGACTGGATTTGCTGTGCAGTGTAGGATAAAGCCTGACACGTGGCACAGGTGTTATCTTTTTTACTCTGTCATCCGAGTCCCAGCACCTCATGTGACCTGACAATACACAGTAACTGAGAAGCTGAAGTTAAGGACTGTCTCAAATAGACGCTTTGTGTTACACTTCTAATAATAAATACACTTCTAATAATGAAATACAATCATGATCAATGAGCCATCAGATTTCGCTGTGTTTTACATTAGTTGTATGGCATACAGTAAGTGCATAATCATGTGTATTCTATTTTATAGCTATATGTGATTATACTGTAATTACTTGACAATAAAGTGTAAACTACAAATCTGCACAGTAGCTTTGGCATACAGTATATAGGAAGAACTATACATCATTGCATCTTTATATTGGAGGCCTAAGGATGAAAGCCTTATGATTTAAATTAAACAAGCAGATGTGACTGTTTGTGTATTAAATAATCACAATATTTGGCAAAAGACAAGCCACAGATTAAAGAATAGGCATTTATAATCAGCCTCCTTACTGTTTCTTTCTTTTCAGCCACATTCCTCCTGTTGCACCATGGGACTGTACAGCTCTTGTTCTTGTTAAACAAAGATTTGTCATATTTATGTAAGCTTTCTTTATAGAAGCAGTGAGAAAGGTTGCTGGGCTATGAATCACATGTCCCATGGAGTAAACGTGTGCTGTGAAGCTGAAGCCTTACAGAAAACCTTTAAGCTGTCTCTCTAACACACAAAGAGAAACGGTAGGTTTGCCCTGACAAAGTATGTACTGCTAAATCACTATGCTATGTCATCAGAAAAATGGAAACAAACAGGAAAGAAGTCAAGCAGTGAAAACAGGGAATTCTTGACATGTAGCCAAAGAAGCACTATCCAAATGTTGCAGGTTAAGATACTTTTCACCAGTGTTCCCTGATTCATATATTTGCATACAACAACAATATGATCTCTTTCTTATTATGATTCACATTGACTCTACTATCATTCTTCTCTAGCACAGTTTTGACAAACACTCTACCAGTTACTATAGGTCATCATCAGGGTCATCATCTCCATCCCAAACACAGTTCTTTTCATCTTTATCATCCTGCGAGCGCCAGCTATTACCACTGGATGCAGCAGGCATCAGGGCGATGGAGGCGGCGCTGGTGCATTCATGATGTCTGATGTGTGTTGATGAGTGACGCCGTCTGACGGTTGATGTTGGGTGAAGCGTACAGTAATGGGGAGACAGAGGTCAGAGAAACCATTACCGCAGCGGGGGAAGAGGGGAAGGGGAAGCGAAAGTGGGAAGTACGCTGTTGTCTTCTCCAACTGTAAGGCGGGGCCGCTGTCCCTCTGTCATGACTGAACGTCTACGCTCCAGCTTTGCATTCATTACAGTGGAAGACTGTCTCGACGCTCATCATAAATATATGTCAAGGGTGGCATGGCATGAAATGTTGATGTGACTGTTAGTGAGGCAATGGGGAAGGGTACTGGGTTGTTTTACGGAGAGATTTTGTTGTGTTCGTCACTTTGTCCTTACAACACTCTCCTCTTTGATCGGTCTGTGCTACCAAAAGGTGAAGTGGACACGTCTATCAGTAAAATGTGACATGTCTGTATCATTCAACAGTGGGTGATGACATTAAGCACACTCAAACACACAAATATGTCCGCTAATCATACACACACACTGCAATCCTTCCTGTACTCTGAAGATCTGCTTAAATAAATCTCTGTATTTGCATTCATTTTCTCAACTGACTCAACTGAGACATGAGTTGACCCCAATCCTGTCATGCAAATAACTCTAGCATGGGAATAATAATAGCTCTTCAGATGAGGTGGCATGTAATTACTGTGCCTGACCTCTCCAAGCAGTTACTGACTACCCACAACATGCATGAAACCATTTAGTACGTTCCATCTATCAACATGTGTCACTTTGTTGTCCTCATGACAAGGTTACCATAGCATTGCGCCGGCTCTCCTTCAGTAAGATGCCACGTATTGTTGCAAGGTTATAACTCAATGACAGTTGACGCCAATGGATCCCTCTTATTATGATGAGTTGGAACACCTTGATATCCACTGCAACATTAGCGCACCATCTGGAAGGGTAATGTGACGTCCTCTGGAGTCGCGGTTGGGCCCTTGCTGCGTGCAGCCTTGTTGACTAATATTTCTTTGAAAAAAATGAAAGAACGGAGGCATGGAGATGTGAAGGACGTGCAGGAGCAAAGGGGGGAGGAAAGGGGAAGGAAGGAGACCCTTTGATCTGAAACAGGGGATGACAAGGCAGGCAGCGGGTGGATTCATCACACAGCCAGGATGTCTTGTTCCGACACTAATTTTGGGCCCAAAGCTGTGGGTAATGAACATATCCTGTGACAAATAGGGGAATCGTAACAGTTGAAGCGTTGTTGGCGACACATTTGCATTCCAGCAGACTGCCGTGACACCACCTGGTGTCTGGAGATGGAGGAACGTGCAAGGGGAGAGAGCATGTCTCCAGAAACGTGAATCAACGCCGTCCTCACCAGTCGCGGCTCACCAGCTGGAGTTTTGCAGTTTCACATGAAGGCTGAAACTGCTGAAAATTGTCTTGATGACAAATGCACCCATGATTTATGAATCAGTTACCCAAAGTGCCTAAATGTAGATTGAAATGATTAGAAGGCATTCAGAGATAATCAGACCTGGTTGCCACTTTAATCATTGTGGTTTTGTCAAAGCCATTTTCTCTCACACAGTATGAGAAATTTGGACACGCCCACTTCAAATTAGCTTAATTTTTCTTGATCCTCACTGACAGCGTGATTTGTGAAAGACCTGTTCTAATCTGGCTGATCTTTACAGAGGCTCAGATGTAACAATTTGTCCTGTGACTCAGGGTAGGACAATCTCTTTTTTCTTTTTTTTAATATCAGGACTTTTTTGTGCTCCTCTAATATATTGTGGGGGTATTTTCAATCATTTTTAGAGCAGTTTTTTTCAACTGATAAAACACGATTCAATGATTAGCAAAAATGAAGGGAACAGCCAAACCAATACAAGAACATTTAATGAAAATAATGAAATACTAACTAAATAACAATGAAAATTCTCACACTGTAATAATCTGTAAGTAGGAATATAACTGTTATAATCACTGTGATTATTGCTACTACATTTTATAAACAATAAACGCAATGTTATGCAGCAGCTTTACAGTTAAACATCTCAACAATATGGCTGATTGTCTGGCATGCATGACTATGTGGTTTAAAATAACATGCCTTGACAGCTTTGGTAGTTTTTTATTGCCACTGGGGAGACTGGGAGAGAGTCAGTGAGATTTCTAACATACTGTCATTTCAAACTGATCATGATTCAGTTGGAAGTGTGACAGGTTTGAAAAATCAAAAATGCTCCATAATGGAAACTGTATAGAGTTTTCACACTAAAGAAAATATCATTAACGGCGCAAAAGTACAATTTCTACTCATTCTCTTTGTGTTGTGATAAGCAGGCAAAACCTATTTCAGTGGCATGTGATGATTAGTTTTGTGAGCTTTCAAAACAGTGAAAATACAGATGTTTCTTTTCTCCTCTCTCTGGCATTGTGATTACACGGTTGTTGGTGGTCACATGTTGAAACTCCCTCCATACACGCCGCTGTCATTTCATCCTATTGAGACCAATGGCATGCTTGATCCAAGCCCTTTTCATTTGCTCCTACAGATCCCCTTTTCTCACCCATTCAACCTTGATGGCTCCTTTCACACCACTGTCTGCACGCTCCCCTGGTAGCACAATGAACACCAGTCTGCTGCCCTGTCTCCCAGACAGACTTTTATCTGTTGAGAAGCCCACAGTTCGTGGAAAGCCTTTTGTTACCTATCTCCGAGGTGGCTGAATGGCTTCTTCCTTTGATTTGTACCTTGCCATTTTTCCCCTCACACTAGATATTTCTCTCTCCAGGGGTGGAACAGCAATTTTAAAAGTGTGAGGGTTGTCAGGGTGGAACATGAGTGTTGTAACCCTATTCTGCTTCCCCCACCATGCCATGCCAAATCAAAATCAATTTCATGCATTTCCACATTTTCTTCGCCACCACATGCAATTAATACTGAATTCAAAAAGTACATTGTAGCACCACATACTTCACCTCTAGATGCTGAATTCACCAGCATTCACATAATATAGTATTAAACATTGGCTTTAGACTTTTTAGTTTCAGGCAAAAACACACTTCTCACAAAAATAAAGAATAAGATTTCAATTCTCTTTGTTCTTATTTCTTCCACGGTACACAACAAGATGAAAACTGAGCTTCATTGTCCGACTCAACCATACTCATTATTTAAAACCAGTATCACGCAGTAAAACTGGCAAGAACACCTTTTACATTTCAAAAACAGTACTTTGGATGGCTTTTCAATCCTGATCAATAAGCTTTCATGTATGAGAAATTCATCACACAGCAGTTCCCAATGCAGATAAATTTTAATATGATGTCTGTAGTGATGTTTCGAGCATAAACTCTTCTACAGACTATGGACAAAATGGATAGACGCCATCCTTAATGCACATTTCTGCTGTTAGAGATTGAGTGATTAGCTCTAGCACCTGCTTTCTATTACACAACTCTTCCATCACTGAGTACTTCAAAAGTGTATGTGTAAATATATATGTATGTGTGCATGTGTGTGTAGGACAGGGGTGGAATCATGTTCCTGTGAAAGTGCAGGTGCCACAACACCTGTAACACCTGTGGCTGTGACACACCTGTCCCTCTCTCACACTTTTCAGATGTGACAAAAACATCTGTTTTGGCTGTTGGATACCTTACTCTTTTTTTAGACATGGTCCAAATTACTGGAACATGTAGCTAAAACATATTTAGCAAATTCTATTATAGCACAGTATCACATTTTAATGTAAATACTTTGGCCGTTTGCAATAGAGAGGTGGTCACTGTTACTGTTTTGTTTAAAAGTAGACTGGTGCTGAAATACATTTCAGTCTATTACAACTAAGAGTTTTATCAAATTCAAATTCACAACTTGAACTGAAAATGGCTGATGCCTTTCCTGCCAGTGAAGGAATAATTTCAAAGCAGTTTTGCTTGCGGTAGAATGTTATATTTGAAGAATAGTACTGACCTGCCTTGAAAAGCACCTCTACAACCTTCATCCCTTATAAAAGCCTCGCTTTTCTCACTCTACTGTTAAGAGAAAGGCGACAACAATCTTCTCCCAGCAGAGTGAGTGGCGGTGTCGGACAGGAATCAGCCTTTATATAGATTGTAATTGTTTCTCCCTGCTCATGCGTCTCTCTTCCCATCCATCTCTCTTTTTTCCCTGTTTCGGGCAGGTTTCAACCGCACAAGGTCATTGCTCTTAGGCAGCCGCAACTCGGCTTTATTGTTCCAGCAGGTCAGCGGGTCCGACACACATCACAGCTATTATTCCTCGGGAACAAATGGCCATCCCACGCTTTGATCTATGGCCTTCCTTCTCAGACACTTCCATAATACCCTTGACAGGATTTCTTTTTTGTCCTGTTCCCATTTTTGGTGATGATCCATCTCTTTTTACCACCTCTTCCTCTTAAAGTGCCATATCATTGGTGAGAGTGATTTATAATTACAGGTTTGATAGAGTATGTGATGGTTGACATATTTTTGTGTTATAAATGTAGGCTATATGACTGTGACAATAAATTTAAGCCATGCTCTAGGTGACTTGGATATTGCCAACAATGTGGTATGATTCAAGACATTTTTGGTTACATCCTCTTTCAAAAAATACTCTACTGATAACAGAAAGCAATGATGTTTCACTGTTGTTTGTGTTTGTAATATATGCTTTTCTAAAATGCATAAAGTGTGCCTTTGTTTGTATGAGTACAAAAACATTTCAGACTGTTGAAGGCATATTTAACCTGTGGCCAGGATTTCAGCTGCATTCACCTAGAACAGCAACACTGGCTTGTCTCTGATTAATGAGTTTCACATGGTATTTCCAGCTGCTCTCATCAGAAGTCCAACAGTAGGATCATTTGGGTGACCCCCCTCCCCAACTGCCCCTGTTTTACATATGAATAAGAGGCTTATCATTTGTGGCATTGCAGGCTGGGAATGGGCAGAGGCGGTTGTTTAAGTGGGGGCAATGTGGCACTGCCCGGCAGAATGGTTTCTTTTTTTAAAATTCTACATCCTCCAACGTCGATGCCAAGGTTGGAGCCCTGCTTTGAAACACCGGGGGCCTCCTTTAACGAGTTTTGAGCTCATTACTAAAAGCCCCCAAAAACATACCTACACCATGAATAATGGATGGCGGCTGGGGGTCTCTCACGCAACACTAGTGTGCGTAAGGTTTAATTACGCAGAACTAGTCAGCCTCGGTGATGGATGTACTGACAGGTGGGCTTAGTGACTCAGGCTGGGAAAAAGAAACACACACACACGCACACGTATACTTACTTTCAATCAGTTTCCAATAGAAGCTACAACATCAGTCAA
>JANJYP010147286.1:0-19037 GCA_024605115.1 Rastrelliger brachysoma
AATACTTGTAATGCTTTGTAGCTTACAGAAAAATAGCACAAATGTAGTTTTTCCAATTACAGATTAGTTTCTCAGATCTCCTCAGTCTGTATTAATTTTAACATGCAGATTTTATCTGAATTCTAATTAAATTACATAGTTTTATTTACATAAATGACAAATATTCTACCACTATTATTAATCCCTCCAGTCTCTTGCATTTCATGCATTAACATCTTGATACACAATCAGTGATCCTCCAGACAATGCAACACTCTACCATGGTAGGAAATATGATGCATTTCAATACAATGTGATGCATTTCATAACCATTTCCCAGAGAAACCACACTAGCTATTCATTCACTCTACTTCAAGTAATGTGACAGTTAGATAAGGGTTGTGTTAAGGTCCTATTTGCAAACTTTTTTGATACATTTTTACTAATGCTTTCACACATGCAGCTATCTACTGTGTGTAGGCCTTATAGGGAGGTAGTCATACAGTGTTTTGGCATCTGCGAAAATATATAACAATAACCCTTCAAACTTCTCCAAACAAATTTCAATCATGAAGGACAACCTACTTTTCACCAAAATAATTTTCAAAGAAGGCCTCCTTCCAGTGCTCAACTTTCTTTTCTTTTTCAATTTCTTGCCGCATTCGTAACTGCAACTCAGGAGTGAATTCACCTGTAGAGAAAAAAAGTTGCCAAGTGAAAAAAAAAATCCCATTATGCTTGTTCTGTGCAGTCACACTAAACCTTGGTGACATGATTTTTCTTTTTGTGAGGTCAATGTTGTTATTATCAGTTGGATGTTGCTGTACTGACCCTCAGCCAGTCTCTCCTTCCATGANCTGTTATTATCAGTAGGATGTTGCTGTACTGACCCTCAGCCAGTCTCTCCTTCCATGACTGTGCTGCTGATGTGAAGAACTCATTGTTTAAGGCAGAACTAGTGACCTTCAGAAGGCCATCCATGCAAGCCTAGGGACAGGAGGCACAATGTTATGACTATTATCATCAAAACCTCCATCACTGTATAAGCACATTGACTTATGCCTCATAGGTGAACATTTAGAATTAGGGAAGGTATAGTAAGTAAATGCATAAAAAAATATAGTTTTGTGGTGTTTCTGAAATGTATATTTGTATATGTGTAGAGAATATTTCCAAATTGTTACAAAAGATAGTTTAAGATATGGTGCCAGTGGACAGAAAAGATATTAAATGACATGAAATAATGTTATGTTCTCTTCATCTAATGCAAGATAATGCAAAATAAATATAAAAAGAATGCATAATTTTAGAGCCACCTGCCGGTCAACTTCANCTCTCTTCATTTAATGCAAGATAATGCAAAATAAATATTAAAAGAATGCATAATTTTAGAGCCACCTGCCGGTCAACTTCAGGCAGAAGTTTGAGCAGCCTCTGTTGGCAGTCTGGGGGCAGGACTGAGAGAGTGTGCTTGTTGATGATTGCCCGCAGGTTGGTGTTAACCAAAATAGAGTCTGGTGTCTCCACATCTATTTTACACTTGGTACGCTTCAGCTGCCCTGCAAGACAAAGCAGGAAATAGATGTAAGCAAACAAAGATCGAGCAATGAAAAAAAAAAGTTGAACTCAGAAGTGATATCTCAAGCAATTTACTTTCAAATGTAGCCAAATGAACTTTACTCCTTATCATTTTTATGCTGCTAATGAGGAATCACGTCACTTGTTACAAGACTTTGGATTAAAAGTAAATACATTTATATTCAAGAGAAGTTAACAATGTTTTACCAGAAGAGAAAATTTGTATCTATTTTGTATCTATTGCACTGTGATGAACATCAGGCTTACCTGCACTAATGCGACCTGACCTCTGAGGAACCTTCCTAGGTACAACTGGATGGCAGAGGTCTGTTGAAAGAGAAGAGGAAGAGCAGGGGAAATGTTGGAATTGTAAGACAGTGATCTGACTGTTTCAAGTTCCCACACTGACGCTGCCAATTACATGACTCATGTTTGGATAACGATACAATTCCTTTTGTGGTCTAGTTATGGAAACCTGTAATACCAGTAAACAAAATACATAAGAACTGCATCACTTGTGTTCAACATTGTGTGTAAAACCATATAGTAAACATTACAAACCTTCACTCTATGATCTAGATAAGCATCTATTTTGTAAGCATGTGAGCATTTACTCATTTAAATCTACATTTTTAATATAATAGCTACCACCTACCAGTCTTGGTGGTAATGTTGTCAGCCATGTCTTTGATGGTTTTCAGAAGCAGTCTGGGATTGGAAGCTGCTGGCATGCCCCCCTGCCTGCGCTGGTTTCTCTGTTGCTGCTGCTTCAAGGCCTAAAAATGAGCAAAATAAGGGAAGAACAAATAGTATGAGTTCTTCTCAGTGCGAGAGAAAAAACGTGTGAATGTGTTTGCCTGTAACTGCTCCCTCAGGGCCACTTGCCTGGTTAAATAACAGCTAAACAGCAGTACAGCAACAAAACATAGGTTGCGTAACACGAGCATAAATCATCTCTGTGTTGTAAATCTGTCAATAAATATGATTACCTCACAAACAATGTCAACAGATTTAAGAGGCAAACCAAGACAGTTCACTTTTTGCCTTTCTTTTGCATGAGATGATTGAAATATATAGAGAATCACAGAAGGAAAATACACAATAGTTCTCTACAGCTCGAATATTTTAGTCAAAATGCCATTTTGTGGAGTTGCATTTGCCCAATAAATGAATACAAATTGGTCTTAGAGAGCTGAAAACTCCACACCAGCACAGATGGAGTGAATTACAATCTGTGCAATCAAGTGAAATCTAATTAAATAGAACACAAAAGGCACAGAGCAGCCAATAGGAAAATGTTGAATGGCTGCATTATAAGAGCATTAATACTGTAAAACCAGCTATAGGCATTTTTCCCCCTGACGCCTCATTGTTTTTAAATAATCAGCACAAGATGTTTAACAGACAGAAAATGAAAGGATGATGAGCGCCTCGTGCATGTACAGCATAATGTTGGTTGTGTGTTTAATGAAAACATGAAAGTAAAACAAAAATTACATAGATGCAGTATTTTTTTTTGATGTAACAGTACAAGTTTCCTTTAGAAATCTACACATGGCAGATTAATGAAAAAAATACATGAAAACATTACCATACTAAACAAGTATGAATTGCAGGGATTTGTGTGGGTGTATGTTGTGAATGAGGGTGTGGTAGATCTCAGATGTGTGCTTATTGAAAAAAAAAAACTGTATGAAAACAGTATAGTCAACAAGCACGTATTCAAGGGATTTCTGTGGGTGTATGTAAGCATGAGGGTGTGGCAGGAACTCAGAAACATGTCCGAGGTGTGTGTCTTTGTAAAATACTGCTACACCACTATTAATACATTTAAAATCTATAAACATGAATGCATAAACAACACAGAATACATCATTACCTGTTTCAGAGCTTTCTTGCTGTGTTTCTGCGAGGGAGAGATGAGCTTACTGGTGGGGACAGAAGGAGAAGAGCACCGAGGCTGTGGAGACGACGGCTGCGACTGCAACTTGGAGGGAACTATGAAATACAAAAGCACAACACAGATGTTACAAAATCCACTTCCTGAGGGTGGTGTACTGACTTTATCACATCATGCTTTTGTTTTGATGAAACTGAAACCACTACTATGCACAAAGAAGCAGATTACATTACCTTTCTAAAAAAAAAAAAGAAAAAAAAAGCTGAACATCTTAACAGGAAAACCTCTCTGCAGTCTTTCTCTGTGCCTTTTACATCCATTTGTTTCTCGTTTTTTTCCAAATTCAGCTCAATTTACATTGCATTATTCAGTTAAAAAAATTAAGAAAAAAAACTGGCGTCCTCCCACTAAGCTGCAAACCAAGGCTATATGCTTGACAGTTTCTAACTTGTGCATAATGAGGAAGTGGTCACGGGTCATACTGAGAAAATACAGCTTCCTGTTAAACAGTCACTTAAAATATTCAAGTGGCAGAGTGAAATAATGAAAGTCAGCAAGAGTACAGCTTGAAAAAAAACAAAATAATTGGTACTCCACGAAAAAAAAAAGCTCATTCTCCAAAGTTGCACTGAGATAAATACAATTAGGTTTCCAATTCACAGTGAAGCAATGATTTGACTCTGCAGGCGCACAACAGAGCGAGAAATTGCGGTAACCATCGTGCAACTTCTCAACCGTCAATTAATGGAAGACGCTGCAGATAAGGCGTGTTAGTTTTAAAGATAAAAACCCACCTTTTTGCATCATCATATTTGATCTTCAGTGTATTCCAGCGATTATTTTGTGACGAGAAGGTGTAATTTCTGTTTGTAAAGAAGCGTCTTTCAATCAGCTCGCCTCGTCTACTTCTACTTCTGCTCACTTCCGGTAACAGCGGCTGAGAAGGGGCGTTAACTGTCATAGTCACAACAGAGCTAGGTAACCAATCAGCTTAAAACAACTAGCGCATTTCTAATACTTGTACTTTTATGACCTATTGAGGCAATTGTTGGTAGAGACCTGTGTATCTTTTTTCCAGTATTGATTCTATCTAAATAATTATTGAATAGCAGTGCACACTTTGAAAGGAAACAAGCTCTTCCTCTCTGATACCACAGAGTTTGAAAACAAAGCAGCCTTCTAAAAAACAGGGTCTGTGCTTTCAGCTGCGAAATACAAACTGTAATTTATGATCCGGTACCTCTTCGCATCCATCTTCCTCTCCTGCCTTCTTGTGTGATGGCACTGCTGTTGTTTTCTGTGCTTCGGGAGTCGGAGAGATTGTCGCTGCTCTCCTCAGAGTCTTCCTCTGACAGCTCCTTTGCCACATCTGAGATGTCCTTCTATGTGAAGTACAGAGAACATAAAGTGTATTATCAGATAAAGAGCGAAGCATAAATCTTCACATTGATAACACTAATTGAATTTACACAAAACTCAATGATGCTAAATGTATTTAAAGTAGCATATTTCTTTGTCTCCGTAGTAGACATGCAGTTAAAATGGATGGAATTACTAACAACAAGCTTGTGAAGGATCTTTTACTTCATGGCTTGCCCGTTTTACTTTTCATGTTTGGTGTTTACAGTCAAGAGTAGTGAAAGCTGTTTTGTGTCTAACTGACCTTCAATGTGTAAACTCCCATTCTGCCAGGAACTTTGTAGAAGATCCCCTCCTCTCCACGAGAGTTTGTGTGCAGCATTGCGTTCAGACATGCCAATGGTGAGGTCCCGCTGAATCATTGGAGAAAAACGCAAATTACACATCTGTTCCCCAATAAACTAAGACAGCTGGGAGAAAGACGCAAGGAAGGTAAAAGGCTGGTCTGATATCTGGGGGAGAAATCACTATCATGCATCAGGAGGAAACGTGTGAGTTCAGTTCAGATTCACATTAGTGCAGTTGTGAGGTAATTTATCCTACGCTTTAAAAGCAATCAGTTGCATAAAACTGGTTTAAGACTAATCTAATCATTGTCAGGGACTGATACTCTTAGATTAAACTGGTCTGACATCACTACATCTGTTGCATAAAAAAACATGTCAACTTCAAACACTTTCAAAACAAACACGAGTTAGTTAAAAATGCACAATAATGTCTCAGCAGCGAGTGAGTATCCAGAAGTACAAACTGAACCAAAAACCTTTTTTTTTTTGGTACTTAAAAGTGGAAAATGTTCAGCAAAAAAAACAAACAATGAGGTTGAGAAAAATGTAACATCTGTTATGCATTTCGTAAATTACACTAGTTAGGCTTACAAATAGCTGGCTATAATCTGCCAGATAATGTATATAATCAAATGTATAGCGCTGTTTCTTTTTATAGTTAATGGCATGTAGACGTATTAAACTAAACATCAAATATAAGGTAAAGACCTGTCATGAGCTTCCACGCTTTATTTTATTACAACATCAAATATTTAGATCATACAGGAAAATATAATGTGTCTTTTTATGCAACAGGTGGCTATAGATATCTACGGTCACTGTGACTTTATGCAACTGAGCCTAGGACATGTTAGTGTTAATAACATGCAAAAAGTAAAAACCAACTGGAGTGGCATTGCAGTGAGTTTGTTAAGGTAAGGGGTGTGGGGGGGGCAGGGAGGGGGCTAGCTTGTTCTTACCTTCTGGATGAGAACAGTGACAATGAAACAAAAAGAAATCAAACAATTAGAAATTGAGTAAAAAGTAATCGCGACTATGTGTGTACAAGAAAAAGGAAAGTACACGGTATGAGTCAACAACAGAGAAAGAAAGCAGCAACATAACTCCTGACTGAGGGGCTTTTAATTAGAGGAAAGCGACGAAGATGCCAGGAAAAAAAATGTTTACCTTATTTCTTTAAGCCTTTCTCTTTGGATCACCTGCAAGATTTCTTTATGGCTCATAGGCGTATTGGGGTATTTCTCCAAAACCTACAATAATGAAAACAACAAAATGCATGTTAGTATACTGCTGAATATCACAGAATATGATGCCGTCTCAAGGCCACTTCGACTAGAGCCAAACATTTCACATACTAAAGCTTTCTGACAAGTTTCCACAAAGTCTCAACTCCCTTAATTGAGCAAGTTCACAGCATGATACTGGCTTTTCTGACTGTACTAGAGTCTGTATTAAATGATGATGTTAATCCAGTCACAAGATCATGATAATAAAATAAAGAACATGTTTAACTACTAACTTATAATTTTGACACAGAGCTTGGGTACAGTCATTCTGGGAAACACCACCACTTGTTGAGACAGTAATAGGGAATTCACCAACAATTACAAATAATGAGATACAATCTAAAGTTGTCATAGAAATAATGTCATGACCCCAATGACATTAAAGGGTGGTTTCAAAATTAAAAACAGTCAAGCCCCTGTATGAACACTGACACCATACTGAAATTCATATGAACTCTCGTTTAACACTGAATACTAAAACATAACCTTCAAATGCACTTACAATGTAAGTGATACTCGAAATATGAATTTTGTACAGTTCATCTGAAAATTGTAGAAGGCTTCAGCAGACCAAGTTAATCACACAAAGTTGATATTTGCCATATTTACAGTCTTTTAAGCTTAACATTTCTTCTTTGTATTTCCTCAGATAACTTCCCTGTTGGTCTAAGGTGGAGTAATAATAACAAGTGAACATTATGAACATTAATATATATCTTTTTGATATGACTAATGTAGACAGCTGATGTTTCATAGTATCTTTAAACTTTTTTTTGCACAAAAGGGAGGCTTGTGGATTTCAGCGCACCATCACTTACATTGCAAATACATTATGAAGACGTGATGGTCAGCATGAACAGGAGGAATGATAAAGCCTGTTTCCAGGGCAACTGATTTGTCTTCACCTGAAGACACTTCAAAACTATTAACTGCACCCAATCATTAAGATCTGGTGTTTGACACGTAATGTTGCATTTATATATATTTCTCTTTCCTTCTCTTTTGTATTTTTTGTGACAGCTGAGTAAAGCACTCCAGTGTAATATAAGGAGCATCCTACAATAACATAAGTTTATGAGTATTCAGAAACTATCATTATAGCAATGTATGTACGGAGTAAAGTTGGCTAAGGTATGTCACAAAATGTGTTGTAATCCATTAAATAATCAACGTTAACCCTTCACTAGACTGTCAAGAGGTTTCAACAAAAGCAATAACCTTATGCTTCAATAATGAAATAGTTGTTGACAGTTTTATATCATTAGCATGCTAAGCTACACAACTAGCCGCACTACTAGCAACATTCATTACTGTACTCTTGATGATATCTCGCCCAAAAAACGCTGGCAAGCAACAAAATGACGTTAGTCTGGTTAACTATAATGGACTCGCTGTGGTGTATGTGGTGCTAGATATTAAGAGCACTTCATATTTCATTGTGTTTTATATTTGCAAACGTTATCAAACAAAGTTGTTGACGAGCTGAGTTGCGTTAGCTTTGGTCAATGCTAGCTATGCTTATGCTAACGCTAATGCTAACATTAGCCTGGGCTAGCGCGCAGCACTGACGCGATTACCTCACGCTTTGGTTAACTTCAAAATCGTGAGAGATAGATTATGTCAGCCAGTAAGAAAGGTCTACAGACAACCCACAGAAAGGGTTTATGGAAACATGCTTTGGTGCACACACATATATACACTCTCTCTCACACCTGCTACATATTAATTTGACAGATATATAAAAACAGAGAGAGAGGGAGATAGGGAGAGAGCTAATGACAGCGATCTTTTTCCCCCTAAATGTCTGACCGTCAACAGGCCTCACGCAACATTTCGTCTACCTCCAGCAGCAGCAGCAGCAGGTCATGAACTCATAAACACAGTTGTACAAGTGGGAGCGTTCAAGGAAAAAAATCAACCACCACAACAACAACAAAAAAAACGACAGGTAAAAAAAAGAAGAAGAAAAAAACACACAACAACAACAACACATAAAATACCGTTTTAGCGGCTTCAGCCCATGTCCTCCCTTTCTTTTTCTTCTGTCTCTCCCTCATTGCGGATGTCTTGTTGCAGAGTAGTGTTGAATTTGTATCTGTTTCTGTTGCAATGTTGCTTTAGTTACCGCGTAAGATCCACTCCGCCTGCCATGTTGGACTTACTGTAAAGAGTCATGTGACCCCCCCCCCCTGAACGAAACGTCATCTTACTGTATATAGCCTATAGCTGTCATTTCCAACTCTTAAACTTTACCCACATATATATTTATAAAGCTGTCAACAATAATTATGCTCAATTTTCAGAAAGCAAACATGCAAACATAACCCAACATCAGTTTTTTTTTTTTTTTTGGGGGGGGGAGAAAACACAGTAGGCAGGCATGTCATTTTAAGTCTGTTTATTTGCATGTTTTTAAGCAAATGGATTTTCTTTTTTCCCACAATTTCACAACTATGAAAAAATAAGGCAGCTAATCAAGAGAGAGAGAGAGAACATTGCAAAGCTTTCTTCTTCACATTTCACTTTTTTTTGGCTCACAAATTATTACATCAGCAAGAAATTGAAGCAACAATTCATCAAGAATATACAGTCTAAATCAGGATGGCTTCCAGCTTGTTTGATCAGCACTCTCTGTTGTTGTTTTTTTGTTTTTTTTGGCAGACTTGGACACATATTACAGGCTTTATCTTTAAGAAAAAGGGATATATTAAAGTGACGCTGTTAAAGTAAACATTTAAATTAAATTAAAGTTAAAATTAAAAAATAAAAATTAAAAAGATTTCCCATAATTATTACTACAGTAAATGTCAAACAGGTTTTTTGTTTGTTTGTTTTTTTTTTGAAAATGGAAGTGTGCTATTTGTTGAGGCCACAGCCAGTCAAGAGAAAATACATATTTTAAGCAACAGTAGGCAAAAAGCTGGCGAACAGTCATCAGAATCACTTTTAAGAGCCCCATTGACCACTGAGTTCATTTAACATGCATTCCCTGAAAATAAATACAGGAGGTTTGTCTTTTCATTTAAATCAAATGTGTGCTTAATAATAGGGTATTTTACTAAAATCAACCTAAATTCAAGCCATTCTGGAGTCATTTGTGCCACCTGGATCTAAGGCCAGCCTACGTTTACAGTTGTATTGATACGTCTCAGGGACTCGTCTGAGGCGGATCCCCGAGTGGAAGATAAGCAGCAGAGGATGGTCTTTGTCTCTGAGAGTGAGAGAAACTCTGAGATCCCGATGTCAGTGTGGTAGATGATGAAGATGACGGGACAGATGCAGCGTGTGTTGGTTGATACCTGCAGGCCATTAAAAACGATTAACTGATGTTTAATTTAGGGTGAAATACAGTATACTTGATATTTACTGTTTCATATCATAAAATCGCTAAAATATATCTAGTTGTAAAAACTATCGAAAGAAATGTTACTGAAATAAAAGTATTATCAGGGAAATGTAGCTTAATGTAATATAACAGAGTAAGAAATGTGTGTAATGTTGTTTTTCATCAGCTTGGAGCCAAATTTAGATACTTTAAGTAGATTCATAGTATTCTGCATTATATAAATATACATGTTTTTATACAACTAATAATGATATGCTTGAATTATATAGCGTCTTTCACACACATATGTAAGTTAAAGTCCAAAACAAATAAAGTACAAGTACCTCAAATTTGTACTTGAGTGTAATACCTCAGTAAATGTGCAGGCATTAGTTGCATTCCAGCACTGAATATATCTTTAGGCTTTAATGGGATAGTTGATCAATAGCATTATCTATAAGTATGTCAGTAGGTACTTTGATCTGTGGCATTTTAACATACATACCAGTGATTTTCATGTTATTAGTGTAATTTACTTACTGATATTATCCAAAACAGATATTTTTAGAGTAATTTACTACTATTAAGGCGGCTATTGATTTATGTACATGTCAGTTTGGTATGAAAGTACATTTTTAGAGACTCAAAAATTGCATAACATGAAAAGGCAGTTTCTACTACATGCCCCACAACACAAATCATAATAATTATCATAACAGACGTTTGCAATGTTCAGACCAATCCAAACTTAATGGCTTTTTCAACATCTGTAACCATGTAAGATATCTGCCCTCCGCAGCTGTTCTCTCACCAGGATTGGGATTTCCTGACCCGTGATGATGTGGCGGCCCTCTCTCTGATAGGAACATTTACCAGAAGATCTCGCATCAGCCTGGGAGAGAAGGCTCTCTCCAGGTGAGTGCCATTAAGGTTCAAGGTGAACATGGTTGGCGGAGACATGTCTAATTCCAACAGCATGATATTCTCAGCCTGTAAGAACAGATGGTGGTGAACTTGGAAGTTATGAAAGCATAATGCATATGCAAATGGTGTCTGGTAGTAAGAAACCTTGCTGTTTTGTGCTCTGCTCTTATTTGCTTATTTGGTTAGTGCTGTTTGTTTGCTGTGATCACCAAGTCAACACTTTTTCACACTGTTTTGCATTAAAACCCCAATGTCACTTTAGGTACAGAGTCCACTCTCTTCTCTTGAAAGCTTCTATTGTGATACATCTGCTGGGTATGTACATGTTTGACAAAGCATTGGGGATGATTTTTTTAAAAGAGAAACTGAGAGCAAAGAAAATGCAGAGTGGATTTACAATTGTTATTCTATTACCATAGATGTGAATCAATGTAGTAGTTAATTACATGTTCATACATGTTCAGTGTTTATCTGTGTTAATACACTGCATCGCTTGCTATTACTTAAAAGATAGTCATTATTTGACTCCTGGCTTTCACTTAAGAATTTGCAGTTTTTGTTGTGTAACATTACATTCATGGTTCACAAGCATACTGTGTTAAAGCTATAAGTGGTTTCCATAGCTACAACCATCTCATCTCTTGCCTCATCTCTTTCACATCTCTGACTCCACTGTACTTTCACATAGTATACCCGTGAATGTCCAAGTACTGACCTGGTATCTGGAAGGGGCCCCGGTTGCTGCAGCAACCGCCATCTGTGCATAGTGGCTGATTGGCCTCTTGTATCCCACAGCAGAGAGAGGCCTCCTCTTGCCCTGAGTGGGTTCACTGCGATAAAGATGTGGGAAAAAGGGAGGATTTGGATTATGTTAAATGCACTCAGAAGTTGGTACAGTGATTTAGATGTAAACATGCTCCCCATATATGGTCAGCTGATAAAACTCCCACCAAACAAAAATCACTCCTGTTATCTCCTTCATAGTATGTTTTTGCTGAGCTTTCCATCTGTCTCAGTAAAGAACAAGATATCTGTGTCTTAGACAGGAAGAATGCATACGTTATTTACATTATATGATAAGAGTATGTTAAACCTATCAAAGCCCCTCTGAATGGGAAAGATTAGGACTTTGGTGACACCTAGTGGTAGCATTGAAAAAAGACATTTGCAAGCACTGTAAAACCATTCAGAGTAATTTGAATGATGATATAATCATATGCCAGTCTACAGTTTCAGCACAATAATATTTCTTTTAGCATTCCCACATTCTACAGCCTGTCTAATCATCTAACTTTTGTTTCTGACTTCCTGGGCGTAAAAAGAACTATAATAGCATCAGAATAATGAATGTTGTAAATCTCACATCCATTAAACCTTGCACAAAACCTGTGATACTTACATTATAATTGAATGATACAGCAGTGTTATTCCCCATGTGATTCAGTGCAGTTTTAAATTCTTTCTCCAACTTACCGTGTAATATGTCAGACTGTAAAAATGAAACTCACTGACCTCTCTGATGGGATGACTGGTTGGAGTCTCCACTGATCCTCCTCACTGTCAAAGTGCAGCCTATTCATGATTTTGTTCTTTTCCTCGGGAGGTATAAAATTCTCAATCAAGAGATATCTGGAACATGCAATACAAGTACATGTGTTGTATAAATATATGTGTTTGACAGGGTCAGCCAAAGTTTTCTATTACAGACACAACAACATACAATGCTAATAAATGGTTTATAATACATTATTAATGTACTCGTTAACAGAAATAAGTTGTCAACTCTCCTCCTTTTTGTAGTATGAATGATTGTACAGTAAAACACAGTTGTAATAATATAAACTGTATCTTTAGAGAAGTTTTAATTGCTGACAAATATTTACTAAATACTGAAAAGTGTCCTTATAGCACATTGTAAACCATTTATTTGTATACTATTAATAAATGCTAATTAAGGCAATCAAAGTGTTATTTAGTGTCATTAAATCATTAACCTTCATCAATATATTATTTTGTCACTATTATGTAATGAATAATGAATAAATGCATTATTCTATTCTGCAGTGTCATCCAGAGTTAATGAATATGCATGAGATTTCACACATTGCATTTCTTAATGCTCTTAATGTTTTTGCTACATTTGACATTTTACCACATATATTTAATGCTAAATATCAAAGCTTATATCAAATGTGTCCTTTTTTGATAAACTGACTGGTTTGACCATAGCATCATGTCAAACTTAGCATGATAAAACAATACATTCTCTCTTTATTCTCATCAACACAACATTCAATATTTTCTGTGCTCCCTTATCTACAAGGATGAAACTGAAGGCTACATGTCATGATAGTGATGCTCAGATTCAGACCGTATTAATAATCCGTTTATATTATTATGTTGGAATGAGGAAAAACACAGCTGACAAATGCTTTATATGCTTATATGCTTAGTAATGCGGGTACTCACTTGTACTTGAGTTCTCTGGTGAGCTCATTCTGTGTCTGTTCAAGCTCTTGTCTGGTAATGACGTGCTCACCAATGACATCTCTGATCTCCCCCTGTATCATCTGTAGTTTGGTATACAACTGTTCAGAACATGGAACATATTGGTTACTGATCTCTCTAAAGCTGTATTAGACAAGCTGCTTACATTAAACCACAATAAATACCTAAATCCAAATTTAGAGAGGTCATTAATACACTAATAGGGTTACAGTATAGACACCAGTGGAAAAATGTTCTTTCCACCAGAATTTAGCAATTAAACAGTTCCTTAACCCCCCAAAGTCAGAGCTCTATCTAATATTACCCCTCCTCTTTTGAAAAAAGGATTCCTAATAGCTTTTGTGGTAATAGCATTGGCGTGCATCAGCAGGTGAGTCATCTTTACCCTCTTCAGTTTCTTTGTCTTATGTTCGACCTCCTGCTGCAGGGAGGAGAATGTCTCTCTCATTTCCAACGTCTCTTCATCTTGCAGCATCATCTGCTGCTGGATCTCTCTCTCTCTCCGAATCTGCGAGTCAGACACAACATTCAGGTCATTTAAGGTTGAATGGAAACTGTAGGAGTGTGAAAATAAAGGTAATTTTCAAATATCTTTGAGTGAAAGTTCAGCCAACCCAGCAATTAGAGTAAAGTGGAAAAAAGGGTGTTTCCAGCAGAGTAATGATGGAGAAATCTAACACTGCTACTTTAATCATCATTGGTTATATAAGACATTTATTACCTGCTCTGCAATCTCATGCTTCTTCAGCTCCAGCATTTTTTGTTGTTCATTGGTGTGATCAATTATGGTTTTTCCACCAACTAACAGTTTGCTCTCCATAGCCTGTGAACAAAGACATGTAATTATGCAAATTTCTTTTGTTCCACCAGTATCTCATTTATCAGACACTAATGTGCTGTGCTAGTACCTTATATTTCTCGATAATCTTCTCCAATGCATCCTGATCCCACTGCATGTCTTCTACACTCTTTCTGTTTTCATTCACATGCTTCAACTTCTCACTTTCTCCCTGGCAGGCCAAGACTTTAGGCATGGCACCTAGGTCTTTTGTGTAATGTGTCACATCTGGTTCTTCATCAAGAGCCTTCCAAACTTCTACATCCCTCTCTTTGAAGATCTCCTCTTCCAAACCAACCATACTTTTACTCAGTCTTTTACTGTTCCTCCTCCTCCTCCTCTCCTTTGCCAGCATCCCTCTCTCCTCCAACTGGGCTTTGAGCCGTGCAATTTCCTCCTGAAACTCTCTCAGCAGGGCATCTTTGGGATCCTCATTAATCCGAGGTTTGTTCTTTATGTTCTTGGCTCTGCTGGCGTACCTCAGCGTAGCCAGGGATTCGCTGTGGTTCTTGTGTGCTGGCCCTACTGTGGCTATCATGACAGTCTTTGCATTCCCACCCAGTGAGTCCTGGAGCAAGCGGGTTAGTTTGGAGTCTCTGTATGGGATGTGGGTGCTCTTCCCATCCACCAGGGCTGAAATGACATTCCCCAATGCTGAGAGGGACAGGTTGATTTTGGCTGCCTCTTTTAAACGTTTCCCTTTGGCGCCTGTTTTGCTTTGGCGTTCACTGCCAGCCAGGTCGACCATGTTTAGCTTCCCCACACGGATGTGGTCCTCACCATCTGGCCCTACCTCGCTGCACTCCACAGTTACCACAAAAATTGCATGAGATCGAGAGCTGCGTTCATTCATGTTCGTGAACCCAACTGACCTGGACTGGTTGCCTATGTTCATGACATGTTCAATCTCATTGGCGTTCTTTGTGACCACTGAGGACAGATCTTTCACATAAACCCCATAATCAGGATTCTCTTTAAGTTCCAGTTTCTTGTTGTTATCTTTACACAGGAGGTCTCTGATTTCCTCTTGGTATATCTCAAGGTATGATGACCTCACCAGGTATTTCTGATTTTGAGTTCTGGCTATTTGAGTGAAAATGTGCTGAAAGGAATTTGGTATAACCCCTCTCCTGTCTGGGTCACTTGAAACCCCTTGCATGGTGAATGTTTTACCTGTCCCCGTTTGTCCGTAAGCAAATATGGTCCCGTTGAAGCCTTGCAGCACCGACTCCACAAGAGGTCTCACCGCATCATCATATATGTCGCTTTGTTTTGATCCCCAGCCGTAGACAGAATCAAACGTGAAGACTTTCATTGGCTCATCAGGTGGTGCCTCCGGGTTCCTTATGATGATCTGTCCTAGTTTGTCATCAATTTCCAAAATGTTCGCACACCCCGTTTTCTCTTCTTTCCTGTTGAATGGCCGGCAGCGGACCACCACCCTGATCGCCTCGCAATGTTTGGTTTTAGACATTTTGGTTTCTAAAAATCAAAGAAAACTAACCTCACCGCTTTACATAATCATTATTTGGGGCGGTGTCCGCAGTAGTGTAGCGGTACTCCATGCAGGTGCAGCAGCTTCACTTGGATTTTTGGATTAAAAAAAAAAAAAAGCACTCCCAAACCTGACAAGACACACCTCATGTGGGGCCAGTTTGAGCCGCTTTCATCAGCCTGATAGACGCAGCGTGTCCTCCGCCCTGAGCATCCTCCANCCGCTTTCATCGGCCTGATAGACGCAGCGTGTCCTCCGCCCTGAGCATCCTCCAGAAAGGAAGCGATGTCACACGGTATGAAAAGATGCTGCGAGAGTGAGAGAAAAAACAGAGAGCCCAGCCCACACAGCCTCCCAGCCGGTACACACCCTGCCTGCGCTGCGGACAATAGAAGCCAGACATGTGACCTACGCGACCAATTAAATTTGTGCAAATCCTCTGGTCGTAATAGATACGGTCTAATTTTGTAATAGATATAAATGACACTCCCACAAAACAAGACAACTCGCATAAAAAGAGAAGACAAAAGTGGTTTTGATTCAATAACAAAATTTTTATTTCGACTTCACATTTACATCATTCTTCAAACCAGCGCTTTTAAATCTTTAATGTACAGGGAAAAAAAAGAAATACACTTGCTGGCACACATTCATCAATGATGAATTATTTTTTGCCAGCTGGGAAATATTTTTTTAATTGCTTTACTGCTATGGAGTCTATACACCCTCAGTGAAATCAATAATGTAAAAGTACAAAAAAAAATCTATCCATTATTAATTTCTGCAGACAATGTATTTTCTGATATTTTTTTGCCCCCCTTCCATTCATGACATAAATGTTAGGCACGTTCTAGTGGCAGGCCCCAGTTTTATTAGCGAGTACTACTGGCACAGATGGTGAAGTCAGGTCACTTGTGAAATTTCTTGCTTGAATCCTTTGCATGATCCAGTAGGAGTTGGCATGGTGTGAAGTGATTTCCATAGACGGCTTCATACTGCCTCATCTTATCCACCAGCTTGTCTGCACCAAAGCTGTCCACGTAGCGGAAAGGCCCTAGAGCAGTAAGATATTACATTAGGATACAATAACACAGCAGATATGGTTAACAGATAATGGGGATATCCTCTTTGAGTTTTCTGTGAAGAAAAAAACAAAAACAAGCTGCAACTTAAAAATATCATGATTAAGCAATAGACTTGTTGATGAATTGACTAATACTTGCAGCTCTAGGTGTTTTCCCTAAAATGCTGTACTCAGTACCTTACCTTTACAAAATCAGTGTTTGTGACTGTATTCAGCTCTGAACAAAACCCTTTAGATACCCCTTTTTAGAGGTAATAATCCCCCCCATTGACAGACTGACAGAGGATACAGACACTCAGCATAAGCAGCTTAAATGACCAAGGTTCAATTCTAACCTCCAAGGCAGGGGGGGAATCCCAGTCCAAACACAGCCCCGATGTCTCCTTCCAAAGGATTGTTCAAAATACCCTCTTGCAAACACAGCACGGCCTCATTGACGAACCGAGTAATGAGTCTGTACTGTATGTCAGAGTCTGATGAGCTGAGGAAATGAGAACAGATTGTGTCAGTTGTTAGAGATATTAAAATTAAAAACTTCTATATAACAACATGAGCAGGATTTGTTTTGTGTATTAAATAAGTAACAGCTGGGACATTTACTCCAGCATGTACTTTTAGACNCTAAAATTAAAAACTTCTATATAACAACATGAACAGGATTTGTTTTGTGTATTAAACAAGTAACAGCTGGGACATTTACTCCAGCATGTACTTTTAGACTTGTGTTGATAATTGTAATTTCATGAATAGTGTGACTCAAATGACTGCGTTGCTACTTATGACAACTCACACAGCAGGATTAGGTGTCAGTTTGTATTTTGCCAAGATGTCGTCGATCTCTGTGTTGATCTGTTTGCCTTTGAGACCTGGCTGGTAGATGTAGCAACCCTTTCCTGATTTACGGCCTTGAGGATAAATAAAAAAAAAAAAGAATATCATAATTTAATATATTTTTATAACCCACATAAATCAACAGTATCCAGCTATAATGAAATCAAAAATCCACATACCCTTGAATCCCAGGTTCACCATAGTCTTCAGAACCTCCACATTTCCACCACCAAACCGAGAGCCAAAAGCTTTGCCGAGGTCCTCGGCCACGTGTGCTGCGACATCAATACCGACTTCATCAATCAGTGTGGCGGCACCAACAGGGAATCCAAAGCCTGTGGTGAGGGCGTCCAATTTCTTGGGGTCAGCTCCTTCCTGTAAGTACACGACAGATAAATAATAGCACTAAAAATATCTAACAGCCATTTTGAAATGAACAGACTTTCTTTGTTCCCAAATTCTTCAACTTCAGTGTATAATGACTATTGTATTTTACAGCACTAATAAGCATGGAGTGTACAGCTGCATTTTGTCTTGTAATACAACTGACCTGAAATATTCTAACTGCTTCAGCCAACATGGGAGCCAAACACCTTGTTGTGTAGAATCCAGGTCCATCCTGCAAAGAAACGTGTGATATTTTATTGCTGTGCAGTAACCTTATAAATTGCTAAGATGCGTTATTGTTGGCCTTTCCTTTAAGCTACTGCTCTGTAAACCACGTATAAACTTTGTCATATTCATGTCATATTGTGAATATTTAATCAAAGATGTAACAGTTTTACACAGAAGAAACAAAACCTCACCCCGACAACGATGATGACTTTGCCCTGCTTCAGGCCCATTGCCACAGCAGAAGCTGTTGTGTCCTTTGAAGTCTTATCAGTAGTTATAATCTCAAGGAGCTGCATCTTGTCCACTGGAGAGAAGTAGTGCATGCCAATTACCTAAAGAGAAAATAAGAAATAATACTCAGCAACANGGCTGTTGTGTCCTTTGAAGTCTTATCAGTAGTTATAATCTCAAGGAGCTGCATCTTGTCCACTGGAGAGAAGTAGTGCATTCCAATTACCTAAAGAGAAAATAAGAAATAATACTCAGCAACATTTTAGTCTTTCATTTAATTGCAAACGTGGGATTTTTAAAAACTACAAGGCTCCCCAAGTTCAAACCTTGTCTGGTCTCTTGCTGGCAGCAGCAATATCCTTGATGGGCAGAGCAGACGTGTTGCTGGCAAAAATGCAGTGAGGGGGAACCACCTGCAGACAAATGGTTATTAGACTGGAGCTCAAAGCAGCGGCATAACATTTGTATTGCTATAAAGTGAATGTGTTTTCTCTGTGTAGCCTGCTAAGCTACTTCACAGCTACACTTACAGCCTCCACTTCCTTCAGGACTGCATGCTTGATGTTGATGTCTTCAAACACAGCTTCAATAACCATGTCAGCCTTGTCGAAGCCGCTGTAATCCAGCTTCCCAGACAAGTTGGACAGGATGGAATCTCTCTCAAATGATGTGATGCTCTTCTTTTTGGTCTTGTCATTGAGCCTTGAGTCAAATCATATATCAAGGTACCTTAATTG
>JANJYP010147334.1:0-10571 GCA_024605115.1 Rastrelliger brachysoma
CTTGCTGGGTTTCTTTCTTTACCTTTTCTGTTGTACCTGGCTGGAATTGACATTGTTCTTGACATGGTCACTCAAATAGTGGCTTATCACATATTAACATTCAACACTATGAGCGTGTTCTTATGCACCTACATGCATCTGTCCGCATACATCTAAAGGGGGGGATGTAGTGTGTGTGTGTGTGTGTGTGTGTGTGTGTGTGTGTGTGTGTGTGTGTGTGTGTGTGTGTGTGTGTGTGNTTTCAGGGGATTTGCAGTAATTATATGACAAAACGCTGGCGAGTCTCTTCGGGTGCTGAGCAGAGGCTCACGGGTCAGGGGACCGAGCACTCTGGGCCGGGTAATTTGTAAATGTCATTCAGGTGGAGTCCTCTGTTAGCCAACAGGGAGGGGAGGGGAGCTGGGGTGGAAAGCAGAAGGGGAACAAGGGAAGGGAAGCGGGGGTGCAGCAGTCTTTTTTCGTCTAGATTATGCTACAACAGATGCCAAGTCTCTTTTTTGCTTTTGTCTGTGATGACAGTTTTAGATTTCCTGATGTGTGCAAAACATATTGTTTGACATATTGCATATACAGTGAAGTGGCTATTACCAAACATGAAGAGATGTGGAGGAATATGGAATATTTTCAGTTTCTATGTATTATATATTAACATCATATATACTGTATATAAATTAGCTATTTGCATAATGCACATAAGTTTATACAGTATGGTGCTGGCAAACTTCCACCACTCACTAAGTTACTATTGAAAATGCACTGATTACATGTAAAGTATACCACTGAAGCTGAAGGTTTTATTTCAACATAACCTTTAAGTGTGATTATATCCTCAGTGCATGGAAATATTAATCCAGTTGATGCAAGATGTTAATAAGTATATACACCAACAACATTAAAGAAACTAACATTCTATTATACACATATGATTTACAGTACCAAGCAAAAGTTTGGACGCATTTTCTCATTCTAGTCAAAAGGAAAGTGTGTCCAAATTGTTCACTGGTACTGTAAATCAAAGTACTCTAACAGTTAATACATGTACTTCTCACATTTCAAGTAAAGTATAAGAGCTGCTAAAATAAAGTGGATTGATGTATCGTCAGTTCAGTATGTTTTTGTTTTTTTTTGAAGATTTGTGCTTTGTCTGTAGTGGCATTTACAATCACCATGGTCTCAGAACATATCAGGCAAACTAGTTTTGAACTCCCTGTGAATTTATTGGTTAGCATGTATCGGTCTCTTCAAAAATGCAGCTAACCTACACTAATCTATGTACCATGTAGTCTCTTGCTGCAGATATATCATGTTACTTAGAGTGTCTCTCCTTGATTAAAAACTCTGTTCACCGTCTACTGAATGAAATGACTATGGTGGAGATTATTGTGGGGATCTGTGCCAAACAAAGATGTTTATTTAAGTCTGACACACCAGAATTGAAATATGTATTTTCAAATGGAACATTGACATACAATTTGCATTTAGCCTTTATACAATTCAAATTCAAATTTTACCCATTTTTACATTTGAGAGCTGTAAAAACGTCATATATACATGTCTTACTAACATGACCTACAGAATATTAAAAAAAAAACGAAATAAAATTTAACTTTTTCATATATTATCTTTCTGTGCAGATGATACACTTTTTATGTGTTCTGTACTGAAAAATTCAAAACTCAGTATTTAAAGCTCAGTATTTGTAGCCATCATATTCTATAAAATGTTCTCGTGGATCATAAAATAGTGACAGTAAACATATTTTTTTTTTCACAAGATTAATCAAACTGATGGTGAATCAATGAATGAATGTGAATTTGTGTAGAGGCTAATTACAAATCATAGTACATACATAAGGGTTAACAAATATTGACTAATTGTTCACATTGCACCAAATTTGACACGACACTCCCCCTGTTCCCCAGCAATGCATCTGCCAAGTATGGAGACAACTGGATGAATGGCTCATTAGACACATGAAGGACAAACATATATATACACACAAACAGCTTTATATAGAGAGATAAAGAATTCAACAGAGTACATTATTCTCATAAGCCAGTTCAGAAACACACAGGAGTAAATGTAAGAATGAAGCTAAAGTCATATCAATATAGATGAGAGGCAGATGAGGTAATAGATACTCATTATATGTTTGACCTTGTTTAAATGTATGTTTTCCATTAGCCTGATACCTTGACAGAGTCTCCAGGTGTCATGTAGATACATACTAAGGTATGTTAATATCATGTATATCCATTATTTCACCATTGGCTCTGGCAAGTAGTCAAAGAATGGAAACTGGATTCATTAATAGTCTATTTTACATCATAGGTGTATTTATGTTTTCATGAGCTTTGTGCAGGATTGTATGCTATGATGTGAATCATAGCTATGAACTGAATGCAACAGCCTTGTTGATTTGACCTGTGACAACACAGCTGACATGTCAACCATCTTGCTTGCATAAAGTGTTTTTCCCTAGTTTTACTTCATTAGCGCAATACAGTCAGATAGCTCCTTGTGATGCACTATCACCATTATGTTTGAAAGGGGACATCTCATTTTCTTAAGTGGCCAAATCAACATCGCCTCAGAGAGCTATTCATGTACATCTGTCATCCAAATGTATTCTGATAGTACAAAACCACAGCTGTGTTAAAAAGGAATCCTATTTTTTTAAGTCAAAGAGACACTGATTGATACTGAGTTTAACTGGTGTGTTTATTTAGATGAGTTGCATTCATCCCACAATAAGTCAAGGCCTCCATCAGAAGCAGTGTGTACACTTTGCAGTTTGATACCATCTGCTCTTTTCAGCACTCCCCCATTCAAAGATGTGTTTTAGTGTTCAGTTTGTTTAGATTTGATTACAGATGCTGTTTCATGAAACAAGCAACCTGCAGTTTTAAATAGTCCAGACCAAGGTTGGTTCATGTCTACATGTGACATACAACCTTAGAACATGTCCTTTTTAGTTGCATTTGCAACTGAATATCTTTTGTGTTTTATTGCATGTATTTATTGCTGTGAGGCTGGGTTTAATTACAGCAGCATCCCAGAACAAAAACGTGAACACATGAAGCGGTGACCCTGATGAAAACTCTAATTAATGATCAGAGCGATTAATTCAGCATTCAGCATTGACAGATTTTTATAGACCTTATGACAAGGCTGTATCATATCAATGTTTGTGTAAGCAGCAGTTATAAAGTATCAAGGTAGTGTACAGGCAATAAGTGATAATGAATCAGTGACTACTCATAAGCAAAACCTTTGACTGTAACTTGAAGTATCATGCAAAGATCAAGGAGTTACAGAGGGGCTGAACAATGTAATTAAACTGGATAGCTGCTCAAGAGTCATGTGAAATGAAGTCTGCAGCCACCATCTAATATCACCACAGCCACCAGCCTGCTTAACTACAGATGCTAGTTTTAAGTTGTTTTCTTAATTAGTTAATGTCCATGTGAATGAATAATAGCAACACGTGGATGAACTTTTTGAGTAGCACTTCAGTAACATATTATAGTACATCATCTGCATACAGGGATTAGTCACTGATGTAAGCACAGATATGAAAATTCTTTATACCATTACAAAAAAAAGATGCTAATAGAGGAGAACAGGGTTGGTAGTTTATTTTCATTCGTAATGGAAGCCTAATGGAAGTGTCAGGTAGGAGTAGAGTACTCTCCTTCTGTTCTAAAGATGTAAACCATCACTTGTGACATCCATCCCATTGTAGGGTTGGGTTGAAAAATGATTTAAAATGTTCATTGCTTCAAAGTTTCATTGAAATACAACAACCTAACACATCTCTTGCACCAAGAAAACATAAACAGGAAAAGTGTTTTGTTTTGGTTTTTTTTTTTTGTTTTTTTTTTTGTCCTTATATGACAATAATTTTCATTTTCACCTCCCTGACTGCTCTGAGCGTTACATCTGGAAGAGTCTGGACCTTGTTTGTCTTTTGGACAAAATTCCTGTTCATTTCTCTCTCCAAAAAGAAAGAAAGCACTATGTATGTACTATAGCACACCATGTATGTACAGTATCTCGACATGTGACAACCGACTCTGAACATCCCCATCTTCCCCAACTTTGCTTACAACCACGTTTTGGCGTTGTTTTTTTGTGTGTGGCACAGACACCATTATTTGAAATTAATCAGACAGGAAATCATGGGAGAGAGAGGGGGTGAGACACGCAGCAAATGTTCTGGCCGGGATTCGAACTGGGGTCAACTGCAGAGTTCTGTGTATGTGGCATGTGCTCTAACCACCCTAGCACGCCCTTTCATACTTTTTTAATNTTCTGGCCGGGATTCGAACTGGGGTCAACTGCAGAGTTCTGTGTATGTGGCATGTGCTCTAACCACCCTAGCACGCCCTTTCATACTTTTTTAATTCTAATGATGTTTTTGTTTTACTCTATGTAAAAGAAGAGAATTTCACATGAAAAACACTAAATGTCCTCTCACCTCAGTGTCAGGTGTTTAGGGTTAATAAATACAACCATTCATTCTCAGGTAGACTAATGACATGATCAGTCAATCAATCAATAAATCAAACACTATTTATATAGCGCCTTTAATTTACCCTAATAATGTTCTTGGATGGGTGGAGTGCTGTCAGTGTTCTCAATGGTAAAATGGGGGTCTCTAAGAGGATTGGTGATATTCAATATTTTTATTAGTGTCAATAAATCTCATTGCTGTTTTTACTTTTTGGAGCCACTTCTAAACAAGCTACTGTAATCACTCTCTTCAGGGACAATCCAGTATAGCAGTGTGGCTCATTGATGTGTTTTTAATAGTTTTTGGACAACAACGGAGCCCTACCGCACAGAGGATTAAAATATATCAGGCTTTGATACACACACAATACTTGTTGGAGGTTTGGCTCTGCACATGTGATTTGTTGACAAAAAGAAATATAAAGAAACTCAACAGCCAGACCTTTTAAAAGTAAAAGGTTTGGAACCACTGGACTAAATCATATGTTATCAAAAAAATACAAAGCATTCCCATCATCCTCTCTACCATAGAAAGATCAGTCATTGTTATCTGCTGCTTTCTGACAAAGCTTTAATAAAACCCACTAAATGTGAAGTGACATGAGAAGATAGATTGTTGCAGAGGGCAGGGCCAGCCCATGGCATATAGGCAGTATAGGCAAATGCTAAGAGTCCCATCCACGCAGGGGGAAAAGAGTGTAACTTTCACTGTTCTGAAAACTAGCTGGTATTATTCAGCAGATATCCCAACTCTGCTGGAAGATCTGGGAGTCTTCTGGGACACACAAGTACATTATTCATGGAATTATCATTTGACTGTTGTCACAACATATGTTTAGTAGCATATGTTGTATATTGAACAATCTCACATTGGGCAAATTTTTCATGTAAAACTATATGTTATATAAATATAACTGTGTGCATACATCAAAACATAACTCTACAGTATTTTTCGGGCTATAAGGTGTACTTAAAATCATTACATTTTATCAAAACTTTACAGTGCTCCTGTGCCGACTGACCTCGGTCTGATCTTACGTGGTACACGGTGCTCAAAAATCTGTCAAAATGTTTTAGTACGATTTTGATAAACTACGGAGGCGCACTACTTGATGGATTAGCGGAGCATTACAGCGACCGCAGTCAGGAGTGATACGTACTGTGCTTCAACGTACCGGTAATATTACAGTTCTGTATTAAAGTTCGACTTACTGACACACATTTTGTTTCGCTTAATGCGTCTTATAATCCGGTGCACTTTATAGCCCCAAAATATGGTAAATATAAATGTTAAATGGGAGAAAAGTGAGCTAAATATTTGATATGTATCAAATATAAAACTGTAGCAAAATTGTACAGTTGGCTCTCCATACAATCTGATATTTTAAAAAAAAAAACTCACTTTAAAAACTTTGTCTTTTTTGACCCAGAATATGCAACATATATCATATAAATATGAAATATTCCAACTTTTTAAAGTAGCCTCATCAAAACATGTCCCATCCTCATTTAAACAATAATATTAATTCTATAAAAACAGGCTAACTGTTGATTGTCCACACATGTTAGATATTAAATGTTTTTGACTTGCTGCTGAGGCATTGCTGTTTCCTGATGAAGGCTCCTGCAACGAAATGTGTAGAGATATCAGCTTTTAACATGACTTGGCCTTAAAGTAAAGGCATTTTATAGTTTTTTCTAAGACAAGTGCCTTAGTGTCCTCTTAGTTTCAATAATAATTCTATGTTTGAAACTAATGACTTCATAATAAATGATCATCAGCCTTTACATACTGTTCATATTCTGACATTATTCTACATTTTCTCTACACCAATTCACATTCATAAACTCTGCTTTATTCATTAATACATGTGATGAATCATAATCCAGTTTGATGAATACACATTCACAATTATTATGTTATGGTCCAGGAGAACATGAACTGCATGTTTAAATGCTTGTTTTTCATTCACAGGTTGATAAGCACAGGTTTTCACATTTACTAATGTGAAAATGTGTTTTAGCTGCACAAAAACATGCATTGTATTTCCTGTTTGATCACATTAAGAAACGTCTATCTTTAAAATGTGTATAGGGTATTTTTACAGCTGTCAAATGTAAAATAAATGAATTTTTAAAAAGTGTATAAGGGTTAAGACCTGTTTGTAGGTTGGGGTTTGAAGAAGTGACACTGTTGTTACCTCAGCACCTAAATGATCATCAGTTTGCAGTAAATGCTATAATGTCTGTATAATTTTATATTCAAACAACTATCTTTATTTATTTATTTATTTTTACAACAGAAGAAAAATCTGTCTCTGTCTGCAACAACCATGGACTCCAACTGCATTGAAAGGAAGCCAATTCTTTACCAAGTGTGTGGAAGGACAAATAAACAGCGTGACATAAATTTCCTGCAGCGGTTGCAGCATTCACTTGTGACTTTTATAGCTTGAAAGTGAGACGAGAGACGCTATCAGACTATTGGGCTTTATTACAGTGGGTATAATAGGGCTGGCTGGAGAGTTTTATACGTTTCTGTCTCGCTGAGCGCCATTGCGTCTCTCCATTCTCCACCGGTGTGATTGTTGCAGCGGCAGGTTGTCTGTGATAGTCTATTGTACCCCACTCTCCAAAAACCCTTCACCTCAGCGACGATGCCGCCTCTTCTCTGCTGATTTTCAGAGACCTCTCCTCCTATTCCTCCTCCTCCTCCCCCTTGCCTCACCCGCGCTCTCCTTCTTGCTCTCGCCGCCTGAATAAAGAGCTCTATCTATCAAAGCCAGGCCAAGACTCAATCTCTCTCTGGCTCTCCGGCCTTCGATCAACTATCTGTGAAAACAGCGGCTTATAGAGAGCCGCGGCGCATGCGAGGGCTGCCGTGATTACATTTTAGATCTACTACGGGAAACGTCAAAAAAAAAAAAAAAAAACCTCAAGCCACCGCCTTCTGCACACAGAAACACACGGGCCTGCAGAATCACATCTCTACACCCCAACACCCTTCTTAACTCACAATCCAGTTTGAACCTTTAATTTACCTGTTAAGTGGCTTTAAAATGTGAATAAATCTTATTATTCCAGTCTGTCTGACAGTTCTACCACTTCATTGAATCTATATGTTTAGACTGAATAAAGTATTAAAACCCAACACTCCATTCCATCATTTGAAATATTCTACATGTCTTACACATCATTTTAAACACATTACCCCACCAATAGCCTGACATATTCATGGCTAGATTAATCCACCTTGAGGCCGTGCGGCAGAAATAGACTGTTGGCCCCCAAAACACACACACACACACACACACACACACACACACACACACACACACACACACACACACACACACACACACACACACACACACACACAACCCCACTGCTCTCCACTGCCTCAAAACACCTATTAACTTCAGACTCAATGAAAATATAGTTGTGTTTTATTCAAGAACCCTATGATCACATATCACTGACAAGAAATACTGTAGAACTCTCTGAAATTGTTGTATGTATAGAGAGGGTATATTTTATCTTTATATTTTACGTATGTTGTTAATTACTGATTACTGATTTACATTGAGGTTTCTATGGGTATAACTCCGTAATCTCTATCTGTGTGGGTGGGGTATGAGAGGTTATTCAGGAGTGCAGTTGATTAATTTCATAAGTTTCATTTTCATGTGAACGATTGTCAGGACTGTGGTGAGTGAGTGACACTAATTAGCATAATGTTAGATAAATAATTGTAAAGTCACATATTGTTAATTGTTGGTTTGTTTTGTGTTTGTTTGTATCATAGTTTACAACCTAAAGTGAATTTGTGTTCAATAAACACAAAAGAGAAGAGACTTGAGTTGTATCCACAGTGCTGCCCTTCCAGAGGGGACTTTGTTAGACTACCAAAGGTAGTTTGGTTAAAATCTCAACAAATACATTATAACTCTACTATTATAGCTATGTGGGTTTAAATTAGTTTTTATTTTATGATGATAACCTGCTTTCTTTTTATTGTCATTTTTTTTCTTTTTTTTTCTATTGTTTTAACATACGTTGTTTTACTTGTTGTATTGTACTTGTTGTATTATATTCTATAATATGCACAGTGTAAGCACTACACTAATAAAAACAATGTGTGCAAAGTTATTAAAACTAGATTTTGGGCTCGCTCGGTGGCGCAGTGGTTAGAGCGTATGCCATATACGCGGCAGACCCCGGTTCGAATCTCGGCCGGAGCGTCATTTCTCCGCATGCCTATCCCCCCTCTGTCTCCCATTTCCTGTCTACCAACTTTACAATAAAGGCGTCTGTACCAAAAAAATCTTTAAAAAAAAAAAACTAGATTTTGGTTCGGAGTCATTTGAAGAAAGATGATGCAGAACTTTTAAAGGAAAAATACGGGGTATCATTTCCTTAAATTATCATAGCATCAAACTCATTGAGTTAATTGTTTAATAAGTATTGGTAATATGTGACCTGCTGACTTTGACCCAGAAATAGTTTGGCCACGTTTTCCCATTGTCTTGAGACTTGAGAGAAAGTGTGTCCGTAAAGAGGAAAATCTCAGCAATATGTTTCTACACTGTCCACATGGATATGCTGGTCAGGTACACTTTTTTGCTGATGATGCTTAAATTTACTTAATTGAGGTTTTTGAATTCAGGACGTGTAAAGAAGTATGTTCACAGTGTGGTATTGTTACTTTTACTGCTTCTCTCACTGCTGCCTGCCACTTTACCCCACAATTTCCCACAGAAGAACTACCAACAGGTCCAACAGATCATAAAGAACACCTTTAGCATCCCAGTGGAGGATTTTTGTCTAGCCAGTCAGTTGCAGCCCATACAGTGTTGCTCACATTGTGAAATCCTGTGTGTGGCTTTACACAACTACCTAAACCACACTAAATCCAGGCCACATCAGATATATCCCACCCAGCTTCACAGATAGCACCACTGCAAACGGAAACATTCAACCTTGGGGAGTGGAGGTGGCATGTAGCAGAGGACAAGTTCAGCAGCTGTCTAGAAAGATGTTTATCTGTCATTTACCAGGTGCTAATATCAGTTGATGGAACAGTGTATATCAGTAACTACATTGCTGTGATATACATATGTGCACTGGATTTGCTAATAAACAGCTGGCTTGAGAAGATGTAAAACACACTAGAGTAATTCTTGATTCTTAATTCTGTCTGATTCCTGGATGAAGTCCTTTTTGCAACACTTGTTCCTCTATGCTGATAAAATAGCTGGTAGATTTCAAATTGAGTCTCTAGGCACTCAAGGGCATGGAAGTTTTGTCAGCATGTTCACCACCATCATATCAAAGTAGCGTCTTTGGCTTTGCCAATTTGCTGGAGACGGTGGACGATAGCATCTTCAACAGGTGTCGGATGTAATTTTTTTTTTTCTTTCCAGGATGTGATGCGGGGAAAACAGGACACTCTGTGATGTTGAGGAGGATGTGCTGAGTGGTGAAGGTGGTGCTAGTGTGTGTGGCGGTGGAGTCACTAGTGATGGAGTGGACCTCCTTGAGGAAGTGGAGGAGTCTTGTGCATCATCAGTGTCAATTGTTTCCAGGAACAGCGTTCTTCTGCCTGCAATCCATTAACATCAGTTTGTATGTGAAGTCCTACCACATGCTGTTGTAACTGTTTATTACTTCTAGCTGAAGTCATTTAAGACAGCAACGTAAGTGTTAAATTCATATCATTTTAACTGTTTGTAGTAACGCTCTGTTAATGTAAAACAGGATAGAATTTTCATTACACAAGAAGTACAACAAAATTTTCTGTATCAATATTGATTTATTTTGTGTATTATATTTGTTTATTTAAAAAGGGACATTGCGCATTAATGGACACAGGTTTCAATAGATACACATGTGAATGCACAACTGCTACTTTGCATCTGATGTCCCTTAATAAATGTTTAGTTTAGGGAGGTGGGAGTGCACAAAGCGCCACACCTGGCCATGTCACGAATATAACATACAGGAGGCTAACACAATAAACTTCACATTGCATGTACTAAAGCAGGAAGTGACATCAG
>JANJYP010147353.1:0-10005 GCA_024605115.1 Rastrelliger brachysoma
AAAGATTTTCAGGGAAAGATTGAATATCAAGTGGTTGGATAGATTAGAAGTACAAATAAGAGGAAAGGAAATACGAAAGGTCTGTATTTTTAATATAATAGCAAAGGTGACCTTTTCCTGCAGCAAACTACTGTCCTTGGAGCTCATGTAGGTGTTAACCATAGATCTTCATGGGAGGTGAAGGACCTTTTCAACACTTCATACTCACATCCTGCAGTAAAACCAGCCGGGATTTAGGGTGTATTGAATTTTATGAAACCATGTTGTTTAAGTATGCTCAAGTAATATATTTAGAAAATGTTTTGGAGTAGATTTGCAAGGTAAATTCTAACAAAATTTGGTAATCACACATTAGAGAGTGTTTTGATACAAATGACTACAATTGACCTCTAAATTTCAATGCATGCCCTTGTCCCATCTGATGAAATGCACCTATTTTGATTATTGTATTTCACTCTCTACATTAGCTGGTGCCGACACAGACCGTAAATTCCCCAAAGACCTCCCGTACATCCATGAGGGCAGGCAGAGCAGGAAATGCACAGCATGATATTTATATCCCAGCAAAGAGCTTTTTTCATTAAAAATGGACGAGTAGTTTGATCTACCTGGGCTCTGATCAGACATCATGAATAAGCAAACATGCAATGCCCCCAGTGCTGCTGCACAATGGGAAACAAGGATCCTTGTCAGAACATTTTATAAACCATCACAACATCTGTCTTAGGGAACAGCGGTTGCTCGGCTCTAACAGACTTTTGAAGACTGAAGGAAGAATAAAATAGTCACACCACCATTCACAGTACGACAATGTGATATAGTTAAGTGCTGAATAGTATCCATTGACTGCTGGCTTTATTTTGCATGTGTGATTTCTCAGAGAAGCACTCAGTCATAAAAACAAGGCCACAGAAAAAAGCATCTGTGTCAGATTTATCTGTGATATGATTAGGCAGAGTGGGAACATACAATTCATAACTGGCAATACATCTAGAGGCGGCATCAAAACAAATGAGCATAAAAACGAGAAGATGCAAAAATAATTACTGGATGCAAATTTGTAGCAGATTGACAGTTTGCATCTAGTAAAGACTGAACACAACTCATTAAAATATAATGAAATGTCACATACTTTAGATAAACAGTTGAAATACAGAAAAGCAGTTATACAAAGCAGATTTGAGCTATGAATTTAAACTAAAGGCACCTTTACAAAATAGATGTGTGATCACTTGTCTTTTAGTCCCTCAGAAATGGTTGCATCCCACTCACAAAGCCAAGGTAAGGGTGTGCAGCATGTGTGAATACCCTTTAATAAAACAGCATTAGGGTACTGCAAATACAACAAACTCATTTCCCCTAACAATCAATTATTTACCAAACAGGCTTACAAAATTAGAACAACATCAATATTTTATCTACTCCTTTTTTTTCTTTCTTTTTTTTCTTTCTTTTTTTTTTTACCACATCTCTGCATCAGGGGGAATTTTGAAAACATAGCCTTGAAGCATGGATGTAAAATGTAGGATAGGATTGACTTCTGTACGAACCCAGAAGAATGAAGAGGACAGTCCACATTATTTCATTTTTTTTTAAAGTTTTTGTGGAGCAGATCAAGCAGTAATGGTTTTATGCTTTGTTAGCAGCATAATTCCTTCCTTCCTGGCATAAAGATTTTTTTCTTTTACAGTACATGACTGTTCAAGCTTGATGCTCCATTTTCTATCTGACAGTAATTCTGGGTACCTAACACTCTTTTTGCCTCATTAACTGTGCTGATGACAGAGTGCCACCTGCTGGTAAAGAGTATTTTGGTGTGTTTGATTGAAACTGAGGAGTGCTGGGAGGACCAAAAGTTGAATTGGCTCAACACATTGTTGAATAGAATGACAAATTTAGCTACATGGTACATTTTGCTCAGACATAAAATCAGTTCCTAAAATTAGGAAATGCTGTCAAGGTACAGATTTAAGCACCACATTAGAAGTATTGTTGCTCAGTAAGATGGATGAATTGGAAGACACTACTCTTCGAAAGAATGCATAGTTGAATTTACAAGAAAGTTTATCAACCATTTTCATCATAAACAACATTTTTATCTTTCTACATTTGAAAACAAAAAAAAACTATTTGAAGTTATCTCATAAAGATCGTAAAGGTATGATGCAGAAAATGTTCCCATATCTACATAAAATCACCACACTGTCACTGTGCTTATTATGACCTACTCATGAACTGCAATATGATATAGAGCTTGAGGTATTTTATTGCTTAATTTACCAGGAATGTTAGATGTTTTTAGTGGTAGCTTGAGTTCATGTTATGCTAGCTGTATTGCTGTCCTTTGCAGTGACACAAGAGGAGTCATCAACAGATGCATAACCACTAAGAGTAATGTCAGGGTTTAAGTTGTTTTGCTGCACTGCAGGAAAATGACATAGTGTGTGCACAGCGATCTTGGTTTTTTGTCCTGGAGGGAAATGTTGCATTTATCTTTGGCCATGCGGGTTCAAACTTTGGCAACCCCATATGCAGTAACAGAGTGCTCAAACCCCAGTAAACACACATCAAAAGGAGGGATAATTGCCTGCCTCAACAAGTCTGAACCAAAGTGTGCAGAGGCAGCTGAAGTGCTGAGCCTGACTCACTTCCCGCCTGCAATCAGCTGCTTGTCCTTTATCAAGAAGGGGAAATTCCCATCTATTTTCCCATTTTCTGAAACAGTGGTTTCAGAAACCTGTTGACTGGACTTTATTTCACATGACCTCTGTAGATATACATCTCATTTAAGTCACAGCTCACAAAACAACTAAACAACTTGCCAATCTGTAACAAACCCCTTTTTGGTTTACAGACTCTTGGTTAATTGTGGCAGATTTTGAAAACAACTCTTTAAAAAAAAGTAATGAAGTTGTTTCACCCTATAGAGTAAAAAAGTAATAATAATATTCAGCGCAATCAGTGCTCCCATTGTGGTGCATGCTGTAACTCCCTGTGGCTGTGCTTTGGATAGCAGAGGAGGGCACGCCCATAAAGGTCACTGCTTATGACTGGCATTAATTAGCTTTTAACAGTGGTAGTGAAAGATGGCAGTCCATAAAGTGAATACAGCTCCGCCTGCCTGGACTTGTTCTGGCAGCCCACGCCTCAACAAATGGAGTCTACCCTCATGCATGGCTCTCCACCAAATCCGCCTGCTGCTTTTGAGTGTTATTATGTAATTATATGAACTCATACAAATTGTGTCCCATATCACTTAAAATGATCTCTACATGGCACCCTGGTAGTTATGCTGCTGACCATGTACCGCAATGGCCACACACCAATGAGACAGGACATCTGTAACTCTTCTCATTTCCTGTTATCTGAAGAAAGTCAAAGGTCCAGTAACACTTGTAGGGGGACTTTATTAATAGACCAACGTGCTTTGGCTTGTGGTCAATCTGACCCTGATACAAGCCAAAACATGTTGTTCTGATAATAAAGTTCTTCTCTACTGCAAGTGTTTCTGGAGCTTTGACTTTTTCAGATTTTTTTTCCTTCTCCATACACCGTGGAAGTATTTGAAGTTGTGCCTGAAAGCTCTATTCTATTTCTACAACATTTCCTGTCATTTTCCAGGTGTCACTATCATACCATACAGATTTTTTGATTAATTACTTCTGTCATGAAATGTTTGTATTTGGACACAGGTGAACCACTTCCATAGCTAAAATGATGTGTTTGGCTCTGGAAGCCACATGTTACTCAACAAACCACAGAGAATGTTAAAATCACATATCACTGTGAGATCCCAACACAATCATTGCGAAACATCAGTACACACGGATCCTGTCTGTTTGGGGACACTGTCATATCCTGTTTTACTCATTGGTAACGCTCTTTTTACAGTCTATGGTAACAATATGTCCCAATCCTGTGGAGTACCTGTGTAGAAGCAGATGAAAAGTATATTTCTGCTCTGAGATAGCAATTTAAGCACTTTGCCAGAGAATGACATGGAGCAATTGTTTATATGGCATGCATTTTCTAACAGCTTTGATCACTTGACACTACACTGTGCTTTGATCCTATGCAGTGTGGTGGAACTTATTTTCCCCATATCAGATCTAGAATAGTTGTCGTCTGCTAATGTGATCCAGATGAAGTTTTTGGACTCATTCACATGTTCAGGAGCATCAGATTGACTCAACTAATATCAACATTTAATGTTGTTCTTTTTTGTCCCAGTATCAGCAGTCAATCTTTACATTAGAATATTAGATTTTTAGACTGTAATATGTGAGCAAGTGTTAGCACAGTAAGCTAAATAAATTCCAAAAGGTGACTAATAGTCTAGATTCTGATCAAGTGTTTGGTGAAGAAGTAACTCCTGTCTGTTGTTCCAAGGAGACATGAGTCAAACCTGTGCTCCTACAGTCCCATTCAGATGACTTGACACAACTTTGGCAGCTGTTTCAAGTTTGCTCATGGAATAATTTCTTTCAAACTTATCATGCTGATATATGACTCAAGTGACACTTGAGGGCATGGCATGGTTTCCACACAGTTTTGTTTGAGGCCATTTCTTTTGTTCCTTGTGCTCAGAGGATCTTAAGTGCCAAATTCACCCACAAGTAACCACAGTATTCAAATAACATTCATATAGAAATATCAAATTAAAATGGTTTACAAATACTCAGGGACAATACATAAGACATGCTGTTCATTACAGCTTTGGTTTCATTGTTATTGCAATAACGAAGTGAAGTGATTCCTCCAAAACAAAAAAAAAAAAGGAAACAGAGGCTAACTTCTTGGAAAGCCAAAATAAACTGTGACGGGAGTTTAGTGGGGCATACAAACAAAACTAATCCCAGAATAATTGTGAGGCACAGCAGATTCAGCAGGACTTGGTAAAGTACCTGGACGTGGTGATGAGGTAACACTCCCTCCACATCAAACATATTGAGGGTCCTGTGTATTGCACAGTCTCTATGTTCCACCACAAAGTCAACAAACCAGTCGTCATAAAACACAACATAGCTGAGGAAGGAAGCAGGCTGAAGAACCACATCAACTGTGGCAGACAGAAAGAGATTTCTGCATTTATAACTGCTTGAAATATACCATAAGACAGTTTGCTTTAACAAGGCTGTTTGAAACTAAACAGACCATGTGACAATTAAGGCGAATGTCTTAGTTTTGTTGCTGTAAACTGCAGAACTGTAAACATTAAATTTAGACAAACAAAAAGTAATCATAGCATGAAATACACTGAGTTTTAGTGGGAATACAGTGCTTGATATGTTAAGATCTGTACATGATCACGCTGAGCAATTAGTGACGTTAAAATACCAACATGTTAACTGTGCCTGGGACATGCAATAGATCAGGCTTTTGTTGTATTCTGTTTTTCTCTATGTTAGCAAAGTACAGCTTTTCCATGTTCCATGTTCTTGTCATTGTACAGTTAACCTAAGTGGATCCTACTCATGTGAGTTGTAAGGGTCTTGCTGCTTCAATATGACATTATCCAGCTCTAGGATGACGCATTTAGCTGCCGCATATGGTTAACACGATTTGTGCAAATGAGCTGTGTTGTGATTGAGGCCCACTTTGGGAAGAATGCCATACAAAAATGTGTACTTTTCAAGATTCTGTGCCAGATGTCTTTTTTGGGAGCCAAGTGGCAAAACGAAATGAAATGTGGCATTTGTTAACATGCATGGAGCCATATTCATTAAGCCTTTGACGCCATGCAAAATCAGTGGCAGATGTTTTCAAAGAAGGCCTGGGGATCCTCTGAGGAGCCACATATAAACAGAAATAACCTTGTGATTGTGTCTGAATGAGCATAAAAAACTGCATCAAATAAAAGAGAGCTGTGTTGAAAGTTCTATTTAAATTCAACTACTTTAGCCTGATTGAAAGGTCTGTCACCAAAAATATGCACACAATGTGAATTTGAGTAATGTAACATCACTGTTTTTTTATGTTGAATGAGAATGTCTGAGAAAATGTTTCAGAGGTATACGTGTGAAGAAATCAGAAGAAAGAAGAAGTACTTCATGAGAAAATGACAACAATGCAGCATTTCCTTTAGGACGATGCTGACATCTGTGTCAAAATATGTGAAGCCTAGTGCTTTACGTATTTTGGTGGAAAACCACAAGTGGAAAACCACAAATTCAAATATGAGGAAGAATTTACTTTCTTGATACTTAATCTTCATAGGGATTTTTTTTTAAATGCAAATCTTATTTATGGTGTAAGTTTGCAGTTGTAGAGAAAATGTTCATTTTTTTTTTATTTCCAGTTATCAGCCTTGTAGCCACATGATTCCAAAATAATGACAACTATATATCCTTGCTACAGAAGCCTCCTCTCTATGTACAATATTTTAACTCAACATATTAATTACATCACTGAAAATGCAGCAAAGCAACTAAGTTGTTTGCATGGTAAGAAATGAGGTCAGCAGTGTGCTCACTGAAAAAAGCCCCTGGTCTGCAGCTTTGGCTATAGATGTCGCATCATCATCATATCCTGTCTTTCTTTCTTTCTTTCTTTCTTTCTTTCTTTCTTTCTTTCTTTCTTTCTTTCTTTCTTTCTTTCTTTCTTTCTTTCTTTCTTTCTNAACACATCAACCTGTCTGTTGGTGTAACAGACATATGCAAGAGAGATCGAGAAGTAAGATCCTCTTTGTAGGAAAAAAACAGAAGCATCCCATGCAATACTCATTACCAAATGACACATACTAGTAATTGGTAATAAATGACTAATAAATTGGGTCATTTGGGGATGACATTGGTTTGGATGTTGCATCAGCACAAGTGTGTAGTGATGTTGCAGCAAGTTGTTCTCAAAAATCTGGGTAACACTATTCTAATACTGCAAATAATCAAATACATGGGAAATTCTAATCAACTCAATCATCAGCCACAACAAGCTTTCCTTAACGTTTTTTGTAGTTTTATAGAGTGTTTTTGGCTTGACTTAGTTTGATATGTTAATCAGTATCCAAATTTAGATAAAGAGGAAATGTATTTCTATGAATAAAAAATGTGGAACCAAACTGAGTCACTGCTTTGAACATAGAAGAGTCTGGCTGGGTCTCATGATGTATTTGTTGCACTCAAATAAAAATACAAAAACTTGTCCAGAATAAATTTTCTAGTTAATCAAATTAAGCCTATGTGAGCTCAGAATTATCATCAGGACAATGGCAATGTATACTGAGCATCTATAGAATATGATTGTGCACTTATGTTTTTTTCCTTTACATTTTCATACCTATTTTTAAATGTAAAGTTATCTATAACAATAGTTTCAAGAGCTTTCAAAGCATTTTGTACTTTATTAGCAACATCCATAATAATTTCAAATTACTGGTATTACTCACCGCTGCCACTGTTTACTCACTAACACACCCACACAACTTGAAATACTGCCAAAATAAAACAATTAGTTAATCACTTATTACTTGTTTGGTAAAGCTAAATGTGGACATTGTGGAAATTCCCTATCTTCATTGAACTAATACACTGTCATAATATAAGTGGGAGGGTTGAGGTTAGTAGTAGGCAGGGACGAGGTTAAGTGACTAAGACGTTGCTTTGCATAAATACAAGGTCCACCAACCAAAGGCTCAGAGCAGAGACAACAACAAGAGCTACCAGTCAAAACAAAGAGAGAAGCCAACTCTGAAGGAAAAACATCGTTGATCTTCAACAAAGAATCTTTATTACTTTTTTTCCTAACTTAGCAGTTGTTCACTGCAAGGGTCTTTTTATAACAGTGCAGAAATCTGAGTCTCATCATGAGATGCTGTGCTTTAGTTGTGTGTTTAGTATTGGGGATAAGCGTTCAGAATGGATGGAGTGCTCCCCTCAAATCCGTCATGGTTACCTTCCCAGGAGACATCATCAAAAATATGACTGATACAGAGCTGGCAGAAGTGAGTAGCAGATGGTTTATTTTGTCTTGATAAAATGAAATTCCCAAAACAGTGCACTGTCAAGCTGTGCAGGGAAGTAATAACCTGAACCATATGCCTATCATAATATTGATTAAAAAAAAAGAAAGACATTAAATTCTCAATCCAAACTAAATGAGGCTGTCACAAAAATATGGGGACATAATTGTATTTGTTGTTTGTTTTAGATTTAGTGTACTGACATTCGTCTTTCTCCTCCAGAGCTATCTGAAGAAGTATGGCTACATGAACACAGTGCACCGCAGTACCCACCAACCTATGGTGTCTACCTCTAAAGCTTTGAAGAGGATGCAGAGGCAGATGGGGTTGGAGGAAACTGGACAGTTGGATAAACCCACCCTGGATGCCATGAAACAACCTCGCTGTGGGGTTCCTGATGTAGCCAACTACAAGACATTTGAAGGAGACCTAAAATGGGATCATAACGATATCACTTATAGGTAAATGGAGAGAAAGAATTGCTTATAGTAGCTGAAGATGTCAAAATGATTGTATTATGTATAGCAAGTATTGTCACTGATTTTGCCAATTATTTGTCCTAAAGCAGAATGTCACTTTGCTCTTCTCCACAGGATCATTAACTATTCTCCAGACATGGACAGCTCTCTGATTGATGATGCCTTTGCCAGAGCCTTCAAGGTGTGGAGTGATGTGACCCCTTTAACCTTTACTCGGCTCTTTAGTGGGACAGCTGACATCATGATATCATTTGGAAGAGCTGGTATGTGTTTGCAGGATGGTCATTTTATCTAATTTTATCATTTTAGTATCACATACTTGCATGGTAATTTTGTATTACACTCAAATCTAAAATCATAGACTGATGTGAAAGTTAATTTTGTATTCAGACCATGGAGACCCATACCCATTTGATGGCAAGGATGGCCTTCTGGCCCATGCTTATCCCCCTGGTGAGGGTTTGCAGGGAGATGCCCACTTTGACGATGATGAACACTGGACTTTGGGAAAAGGATCAGGTAATTTGGACTTACTAAAATAGTTTACTTCCACCATCAACAATACATGTGTAGTTGTCCCCCCCTAGTGCCCTCTTTTATAAACTGCAGTAAATTACATTAATACTAACACTTTTGAACACTTTCCTGAAGTTGTGAAGACTCTCTACGGGAATGCAGATGGTGCACTGTGTCACTTCCCCTTCACTTTTGAGGGCAAATCCTACACCACATGTACCACTGAAGGTCGTGCAGACAACCTGCCATGGTGCGCCACCACTGCTGACTACAACAGAGACCAGAAATTTGGCTTCTGCCCAAGTGAACGTAAGCCTGACAATTTATTCTCCAAAAAAAAAATGATATGTCAGAGGTCAGCCAGATGAGGGCATCTGCTTTTGTGACATGCTGACTTGCTCCAATTTCTCATCCTTGCCCGCAATTCTCACCCTCACAGTTCTGTACACATTTGGAGGAAACGCTGATGGAGCTCAGTGCGTCTTCCCCTTCGTCTTTCAGGGGGAGGAATATGACAGCTGTACCACAGAGGGCCGCAGTGATGGCTACCGCTGGTGTGCCACCACAGACAACTTTGACAATGATCAGAAATATGGATTCTGTCCCAGTCGTGGTGAGTGGCAGGAACCACAGTACATAAACACTGTAGAGTGTTGCCACATTTGTTTGTTTCTTACTGTTTTTGTTATGTCTTTGTTTGGGCAGACACTGCTGTAACTGGTGGAAATTCAGAGGGAGAGACTTGCCACTTCCCGTTTGTGTTTCTGGGAAAAAAGTATGACTCCTGCACAAGTGAGGGGCGAGGAGATGGCAAGTTGTGGTGCGGTACCACTGACAACTATGATGATGACAAGAAATGGGGCTTCTGTCCTGACCAGGGTGGGTAATAAGAGAAAAACTAGTATAAGTTAAGTACATAAAATTGCTACAGATTTGTATTCACCCTTATTATTAATTAATGATAATCCCATACATGTTGCAGGTTACAGCCTCTTCCTGGTGGCAGCCCATGAGTTTGGACATGCCCTTGGCCTGGATCACTCCAACATTAGA
>JANJYP010147377.1:0-14964 GCA_024605115.1 Rastrelliger brachysoma
AACCCCCCCCCCCCCCCCTCCAGGCACTTGCAGCAACTTCACTCAAAAAAGTTGATAAAAACTCTCAACCTTTACCTCTTCCACATTAAGAAAATTTTGAAATGCACCTTTAAAAAAATCTGCTGCTTCTTAAAAGACCTCTTGAGAAAAATTCAGTCGAGTATCAAGTATCAGTTCATCTCCTGCGGCCGTGGGGGATTTTCAAAACCGCTCTGCTTCCCATCTTCGAAAGCAAATCTTGAACTTGGGGAGCTTCTGGGTCGCTGTGCGCCGGCGGATGGAGGGATGATGAATGAGGGATGAGTGCGCGGAGGAGAGGAGCCGATATGCTCATTCAGTCAGAGCAGGGCGTCGACTCTCCTGCCTCCTTCTGCTGGGGGATGAGGATGCTCCGACGCTCCCACTTTGCTCTCTCGCTCACTCCCCTTCACTGGTTCCCTTTCTCTCCCTCTTTCTTCAACCTTGCCATCTCTCTCTATCACTCATGCCTGTCACTTTCACTTCTCCTCTCTTTCCTCACTCTCTCTGTCTTTCTCACAGCGGGTTCTCTCCCTCCCTCTGTCTCTCTCGCCCTCTCTTTCCCTTTCTCGCAGCTTAGTCATTTCTCTGACTCTGCATGCTTTGTCAACAGTAAAAGCAGATTTATACCAACAAAGACACACACACACACACACCCCCAATNCACAGATGTACACGCGAAAGCGGCTGCTGCAGACAATGTTTTACTCTCTTTCCCTCCTTCCTCTTTCTCCCACTGACAGTGAAATTACAAGGGATGCAGTCATCTCTCTGATGTCATTTACATGCACTCTAAGACATAAAAAGGAATGATTTAACTTGTCTTGACCTGCGTTGCCAGGCCCACAGACGTTAACACCTTGTGGGACTGATGCGTCATAGGACAACAGGGACAAACCTGGCACCCCTGGCGTAAATCATCATCCAATTAACATCACAGCGTCCTCACTCTCCTCCCCGAAGTGAGGATGTTTGCTGAAGGACACGAGATGCTCTGCGTTGGTCTCATTTAGATGCACATATAAACAATTCTCTGAATGCTCCTCCGCTCGCTGCTGTAAATATTTCATCAGTGGCTGACACACTCACCTACTTTTAAGTGGATGATGCAGCAAAATAGGGACACTTATCACGGCTCATAAAAATAACAATAATCTGAAAGTTGTCTCTGTTAGTTATCATTCCAAAACTGGGATTTTTAAACCGGCAATAAATAATTATTTATAGAAAAAGTCTAAACACAACTAAGCTTGTTAGTTACAGAGTTTCCTGTTTACACATCCAGCACATACAAGTAACATTAACATTCATTTGAAGCTGCCCATCTCATGAGAGTAAGTTCAATATTCACCCTCTTTTTTAAGCTCTCTAATAACTACCAGTGGGAATATCTGGCTTTTTAGCTGTTTAATTTTAATTAGAGCCAGACCAATACATCAATTAACTAGTATTAGCAGCCAATATTGACCTATCACTGATACAGTATATTGGTATTGCCATATATCTTCATTCAAATTAAATGTAAACATTATCACAGGCTCCATTAAATATCTTTGTCACAAGTGTTTGATAACCATATTGCAGAAAATAAGCTTTGTATATACATATGAGATTATGGGCTGAATTTTTTAAACTCCATAATATATCAGCCTCAGCCCCAAACATCCAGTATTGGCCAGTCCCTTATTTTAACAAGTTGACTGATTTCATGTATGAATTTGATGAACTGCCCCTTTAAGGTTGTGAACTAGTTTGCTACATTGCAGTGTTTTCGAGCCCATTCAAAAAAAGCCTCAGCAGTATTGTCTGGCTCTTCCACAAAAACTGCATTAATCTAATGAGCTCTAAAGTGCACCCAGTAACCTTTTCACACAGTACTCTACTAAACTGGAGAGACATGGTTCCATACTATAAAACAACTATCAGAATAAACATACACAAAAGATATTTATCAGTTGTTTCCATGTGCTGCTTAGTCATGACAGCATGGGTACAGAGGGGCAATGGAAACTATAAAATCCCCTTAATGCAAGAGGGGCTAAAAAAAAATGCTCTTCTCATATACTCATCTGAAAATTCACCGTAAGTCCTCCATCATAAATTCTCTCCATAAACTTTGACGTTATGGTTTTTGCATTAGAGCAAAATGTGGATTTTTCTTTTTTTTTTGGGCCGGCTTTTAAATGTGGTGAACCCTTAACATTGCTCTCTCATTCCTCCTGAAAAAAGCAGACAATAATTAAATACCGTTCGGGAGATTAAAGCTGGTCTCCTGGCAACAAGGCTGTTATTTCAAAGGAAATAAATACATGAATTGAGGGACATTTTTTTGGTGGATGGCAATCACTCATGCCAATAGACGTCAGTGTTTTTTTTCTTGCTGCACAAGTAGCATAAACCAAATAAATCAAACCAGACATGTGTAAAGATTTATAGGGTGAATGACTAAATGAAAGCCTTATTTCCAAGGCTAATGAATGTGAAAGTGCCACACATAAATATAAAAAGTCAAACATTCTTGAGACTGAGAGAGATAGAGCAGAAGTATCTGTCTTTACATGTTTAAATACTTGCAGCATGATCATTTTCTCTACAGCACCTCTTGGATAAAGACAGTGCCAAGATAGAAGCCATACATCACTGCTGCCCCCTACAGACCGGTCCTGACATTGCAACAACACTGAAGTTGATGACTCACAGGAAAAGAAGCCAGGCGATGCTCCTAACCTCATGTTTTCTAATAGATTTTGGGAACACATCCCATGAATCAAAGCAAAGAGAAACTATGCCATGCAAGCTTGCAAGCCTGTACCAAAGAACAGGGGGCATGTAATCATATAAACTTTGTCCAAAACATACTGTAATGAGACCCGGAGAGCATGCGAGGCAGGGAGATGATTCAAAAGATGGCGTGGCGGCCAAGATTCATTGCAGTGGTTTGATGAAAGGAGAATGGAAAAACTATTCACTCTTTGTTTTGCAAAAATAAGGCTGAAATATTTCATCAGATCTTGTGACTGCATTGTAATAAAAACTATTGTGCCAATTAAAAAAGGAGTCACACTTAGGAGATGTAAAATTTCTCATTGTGAGGATTTTAAATGCTGGTTATGAGCTGTATTATGAAGAGTGAATAAAGTTATATATAGAAGTAGTGGCACAATTTTTTGGTGAAGACAGTGGAAAAATAGGATATAAATTGCGTCCATATTCTTCCAAAATTAGCAGATGATTTCTCGTTTTAAATAAAACATGCCATCTTTCCACCACCACCACATACACCACTGCAGTAGCTGTAAATGGATATGTCACAAGTGGGATCTAAAGCTGGATACATTTAGGATATTTTGGCTTTTGTTAAATGAACATGACATATGCTCTTTAGTTGCGTGAGAAGAAGTTCTCATTCAAAGATTGCTTTTCCAGTCTTGTTCAAAAGTGAAAGGCAAAGATTGTGTTCCCGCTGTGCTTTTAGGATAATGCAGTGCAGGTTTAACTGTGATCCGTCTCTTCATTTCAGGCAAACAGTGCCAATAATTCATCAGGGACCTAAATTCAGGCTGACAATAAATGAGTGCTACTGAAGAATCTGGGTTACATCGATGTGATTTTGAGTATTGAGTATCCCATGGAGAGGCCTGCAGGTAATCTGGCAGACTGGGATGGGATCATTGCGCACACTGATTAAAAGAAATAACTCTATCCAAACACAAAGTTTTGGCACTTACTAACGAACCAGTAATGAGAAAAACTAGCACACTGCTGCAGCCTGTGTTTATACTTGGTCCTTGCTTATCACGCCCTAGTTCTACCTATCTCATGCTTGGCTTTTCAATGCAAGTATTCCCAGGCTGCCAGGAGAGCTGCAAATGTTTTCCGTACTAAAGTGTAATGGCTATTTTTGCTCAGGCAAAAGAGAGCTGGATGTGCAATTGTGTCAACTGGGTCAGTAGAAATTTTATGGTCACTGCCCAATTTTTTGCAGACGAGGCTGGCTGTGCTGCTTGATTGAAATGGTGACTGTTTGGTTAATCGAGGTTATATTAAACACGCTTATCCTTTACATGAGTGACTGTGCCAGTCAGTCAAAGGAGCACTCCACCAATATTACACAGGAGGGTCAGTTTACTTGGCATGGAGAGTTAAAACTGGTGTGTTTTCTGCGGCATCTGGAGCTGCTTTGTCGACGAGAAAATAACCCTGGCAATGTCACAGTGGTGTCATTATGTTATCAGTTATCTCAATTTGGGCTTGGACCTCAAATTAATAACAGAAAGTTGTAGAATTGTGCGCATTTATAAAGGCAAGGATAGTCTTACTAAACACACTGTCGGTTGCTTTATGACAAATGTAGTTTTCAGTGTTTATCTGCAGTATTAAGTCCTAAAAGTGAGGCTATCTTGTCCTCTGCTGCTTCACTTTTGACCTCTTTTTGACCTTCATGTAAATGCAATCATTAATTAGCGGACTACTCATTTAAAAGGATGGCTCTCCTACCGCTACTCTCCATTAAAACACTACAGAGCACTATAGCACTACAAGATCTTACACCATCTTACATCATCATAAATCATATGAATACATTAAGCATATGAGTTATTAATGCTCTGTTCCATAAGTGATGTAGTCTTTGTAATGTGCTAACAGAAAGCTAATGCAAACACATTATACATGTATGCATTTCCCATGCAGGCACCCTACAATGTGCTCTTCACAGAGATCAATGCGGAAACAGGAACATATAACACCAATTCTGTTTTCATTGCACTTGCTCCCTGTCTCCTTCAGGACTGACAACAAATCAGTTAACAGAGATGCTCCATCCTACCCACAGGAAGTGATCACACCACAAACCTCCACCTGTACTCTCAGATGTGCCAGCAGCTTGCTCCTCCAGGCCCCCAGCAGTAAGCTCCACACCATGGGTGGGGGTGGAGCCTTCTGCTCTGCTGCAGCAAGCTTGTGGAACAGCTTTCCTAAACACCTTTTTATTCCTCTTAACTCTTATTACTACCTCCTTTAATATTGTATGCTCTGTCTTATTAATACTGTAGCACTTGGAGTTTCACTATGAATGTGCTACAAATGAAATGTATTTTATTTATTATGATCACAAATGTGACTGAATGCGTTGAACATTCACCATATAACTCAGTGGAACCACATTTTGTGTTACTGTCTGATGTACTTTTTTCCACTATTAATACAAAAAAGCCCACAATCTGCTTAAGTTGAAATGTAATCCTGCTGTGTGCTAAAGCGAAGGCAGATTCCTACAATAAACAACGAAGGAAACCTCCAAACACTGAAGATGTTGCAACAAGCTGAAACTTCTCTCACACACACACACGCGCTCTCTTGAATCAACACTGCGGGCCTTGTAGCAGAAACAAAAACATGCGGCAGCCGTCCAATAAAAATGATGTGGCGTTCAGACAAGAGTGGGCTTCAATTTGTGAGCCTGCGGGCCCTGAAGACCCATGATTGACGGAAAGTGGCAACATGTCAAAATCATGTCACGGTGCAGGAATTTGGTGTGTGTGTGTATGTGTGTTGCCGAATCTTGCTGATGTTGCTGAATCATGCTCTTTTCCATCAGTCTGAATGGTGAGATCCAGTTTGACACTCGTAGACAGACGGGACTTTTTACATATACAAACACGAGCAGGCTGGGTTGACCGCCAACGTAAAAGGACAGCGGGTGTTTACGCCGGCGCGAGGGTGGTAACTACACAGACAGCACGAGGTAGCCTAAATAAAGAAGTCATGGAAACCACAGAGCCAGACGAGCCCTGGCCTCAGCTATCAGCAGCGGCCACTCTGGACTTAACCCCGAAGCCAGCAGACGACCAAAACGGGCCGCTTCATCACAGCCTGTGTATCATGACGCAGATATAGGTCAGCAACACTAAAGCATCTGCAAATCTGCAGATTATCTCTGCCAGGTTTTTTTTATGTTCTAATCAGACCAAATCCTCTGGAGTGGAGTTCACTCTTAAGTGGAGTTCCACAGTCTGAACCTCTGCTCATAACTAACTATGAATGGGATGAGGTATTAAGGTATCAGGGTGCACACATTATGGGATTACTGCTGCTAGACTCTGAGGTTAGGACCGTCTGTTTTAGCAGAAACTGGTGCACAGGAGCTTGGAGAAAGAAGAAGATGCAACTCTGGTGTATGCATTTTCTATAAGTGTGTGTATATGTGTGTGCATGAAGGAATGAGCACATTCAGAAAAGAGGCAGAAAGCAGTATAAAAAAAACTTCCAAGCAAGCATTTCCCCACAGTTGTAAGTGATTATTAAAACTGCAGGGGCTGTCTTTACTGCTCTACTACTTGGCCTCCACTTTGTTTACTAAGGTATAGCTGAAAGCCGACCACGCCTGCACTAACTATGGTGTGTGTCCAACTCGGGCTGTGAGCTGGCCTCAGTCTCAGGTCTTGAATCTGGATGGTTTTATCACACACTGTATGTAGATATTCATAATTGATGGTCTCCAGGGTGCTTAGTGTGACAGCAAGTTATAGAGGAGAAAGAGGGCGAGTTTAAAAATAGCCAGGACACCTACCATCATCTCATCCATTATTAAATACGGCCCAGAGATCTAATCTGACATTCATTATGCCACTCCACACACACACACACACACACACACACACACACACACACACACACACACACACACACACACACACACACACATTGCGGGTTAAGACAGAACTAATAGGCTGCCCTGACATAATTGCCAAGAGTGGAAGATGAAGATTAAGACTTAATAATGCATTGTGTGTTTCGTGTACACGATGATGTTTGATATCCAATGCCTACAATTCATCTACAGAATACTTCCCGCATCTTTCAACAAAACCGGTTCCATCAGATGAACGCCTGTCGGGTGACTCGCCGCAACGAGACCACACCAGCCAGCCCAGCTTTTCGCTGGGTGAAACCGGAGTTGTCGAGGAAATTCTTTGAAGTCTGGCATCCTATATATAAGTTTTGCTTTCAACATACCAGCATGTCTGTGCAGTACATGAGGGGAAAACAGCTGCGCCATAAGTATACACAGTCAAAAATAGAGGTATACAGGAGTAGTATGTTTTTTAACAGATGTAGCATAGCAGGCGTATAATGGGGCCCAGATGCGTTTCTTGTGATCTGCCATTAAAGTACAAAGTAGTTTGTGATAGCTTAAAGTAGCAATTTCTGCTAATTCAGCCTGAACCAACTGCACAGCTTCCAAAGTCTGTTAAAGGGGGAACTCCACAAATTTTAGGCGAGGTGGTCAGTTGGTTCGTCATGGGGAACGCTAATTCAGTTTTGATAAGTCTGAGAACATAAAACCCCAAGGGTGATGCCGTAGTGATGTCATCAGTTAGCCTTTAGCTTGAGTTTGGAGATTAAAGATAAAGCTGTGTTGGAGTTTGATAGGTGTTTATCAGCTGTAGGGAGGGTTTAGCCCAATTGGTAGCATTATGGGAAATGCAGTTCCACTCAAAATGGGACTTTTTGTCTCTAAAAGTGACCACAGGAAACAAGCAGACAGGCTCGATTGGAAAGTAACAAAATCCACATACCAGCATCTCTAAAGCTCACTGATTAACTGGTCATTTGTTTAATCCGCACAGATGTGTAAATATGGTAATTTATAGCACAATTAGCTTGAGGAAGCTGGTGATGACTGTAACACAACAGTGTCTCCTATTGATTTATACTGTCCACACGCTCCCCCTCTAAGAGTACCAAGAATGGCAATGAACAATTACACAAGGTCAGAGAATTTAACATTTAAAATAATAATAAGTACATTCACCTGGTATACATAATTGCAGTAGTACACATATATCAGCTTTTCTACATCAGATGGTACACTTCTGCCGCACTGCTTTCTGTTTCAGACCAGCTTCAGACCCTTACCGTGCTGTGACTGAGGCAATGATGCACGCTATGCCACTGTAACATGATGACCCAAGCTCAGCCCCAATGTCACATCACCAGCGCTGACAAGGTCTCATGAAGCCCTGTCACGTGACCACAGACGCATGAAAACAATGTCATGTCGTGGCATTAGGAAAACGCAGCGGCTAGTTGAGAGTGTGGCGCAAAACTGTGTGTGAGAATACAAACGTAGCATTAAGCGCAATGCCTTCAGTGTGTTGCCTGTGTTTTTAACAAGCTCCACTGGCATGCTGGGCTTGACCTAAAAAGCTTTGATGAGGCAGACACACACAAATGGATGTATTGACAATTTCACTTGACAGATATTACTTCTAAGCTTTTGGGCTCCTTCATTACACTTTTATAATGCTGCACAATGGAATTAATTTGAATATTTTATGCTTTATGTTTTTTGCACTGAGTAAAGAGAGCCATTAGTTTCACGTAGTGAGGGGGTATAAAAGGGCTAACTTCAACTGACAAGGGGAGAGAAGAAAATAGAGAAGAAAATTTAGTTCGATATCAATTATTAAACCTCTCCTTTAGCTGTTGGAGGTCAGGGGAGCAGATAAAGGCTCAACCGACCTAACATGCAAGAAAAAAGGATGGCTTAAATAAAAATAAACCATCTTGAGTGTCTCTGTATGATCGAGAGGGAACTATCAGTGTGACTTTTGATGACTTTATCGAGATCGGCAGGCACACTGGGACCATGGAGAGAGACAGAGCAGCTGTAATTGACAGCCATTAGTTGCAGAAAAATGGCATATTGATCAGCATTATGCAACAAGACACAGGCGCAGGGTTAGGTAGATCATTGCTGTGCATAAGTCCCTAAAGACTCAAACAGTCCAATAAGTAAAGTGAAGCACCCACAGCACGCTTTGTACAGATAATAAAACACTATCTGCAACCAAAGTGCATGTTCTCTGTCCTAACATGAGAAAACTTGTTAGGCCTCTGTCAGCTTGTCACATACGATTTTGTAACTGAGGGCATGTATCAGCCTACATGCTCTTTCATGTTCTGATATATAATAAAATTAATTAAAAAATATATTATCTTTGTCATTACTCAGCTGTTTCTGCATAACCTATCTGGTTGCAAGGCGCACCTTCAGGGGTCAGATGACAGGTTTGACTAAAGAAGTGTGCATGCACCTGTAAGTGTAAGTGTGTGTGTGTGTGTGTGTGTGTGTGTGTGTGTGTGTGTGTGTGTGTGTGTGTGTGTGTGTGTGNTGTCCCTTGTGAGCTGGAGGTATATATTTCAGTTACCTGGCAACCCCTTTGAGAAAGTTCTAACAAAAGATACCTAGCGTGTCTAACAACATGGATAATGCACCAGCAAGTGACAGCATTGCTATAAAAAAGGCTTTTCAAATAAATAATATGTGATGGATATTGTAACATGTAATAGATGTCCAAGTTTAAACTCAAGTTGCTGATGTATGCCTTAGCAAGGCAGTCAACTGTATACAGTCTAGCTGATGTTGACCTCTGCTCTGACCTAATAGAAGAACTGGCAAGCTCTATTAATGATAGTGTTTAAGATACGCAGTGTATTACATTACAGTATTGATCGTTTCTCTTACCACCAACACGGACGTCCTGACAGCCTCAGAGACGCTTTGCCTCAGCTCTGCAGCCGTGCCCGGTTTGTTGAGCCCCCGGGTGAACTTCCTCGCCTCAGGTGGAGCAGATGTCATAGTGTAGCCAACCTTTCATCAGACAGCCAGGTTACTGAAGAGAGCAGACCTGTCCCAAGCGGCGCTGCGAAGACTCAAATCCTGTGCCCCCTGTGCGTAAATGCACACAGGCGCTGTTTTATCCTGCCATTACGCTTCTGTTCAACTTTATATCAAGTCGATATTATCCACAGTCGACAGTGTAGTCCACGGGTAGGAGATCTAAAATGACTTCTCTCTGGTACAGCAGCCGGACAGCTGCATCCACGGTCTGCTTCAGTAAGCCCCGTCCCGTCAGCGGAGGTCCCGCCGTGCCAACTGACACGCCCCCACCTTCCTCGCCGTGAGACAGTGCTGTGAAGTAAAGCATCTATCATATAGCCTACAACTGTATATATAACATAACTGTACATTTATACAATGAAGCAGTGGGAGACTCCGCTGTAACTTTATACGGTCCAGATATAACATTATGCTATTTTTACATCCTGGGTTTGTAGTGTCTCCTTAATGGGTCATGCAAATAGTATTTTAGCCTCAGAGGTTTAGATAGAATTAATGCTTTAATTGTTCTGGAACTACTAGGCGCATAAAGTTTTTGAGCAGGCTGTTTAAAAGCGTAACTCTAAGTGGCACTAAATGCTATTTTTATGTACAATGGAGACCGCACAGTGTTGTGCCGCAGGCCCAGGCTTACATTGCCACCTTGTGGAATAATTATTGTTTTAACCACCCAGTCCTCTTAAGACCCGAGAAAAGTTATTTGTCCACACAGAACTGTCAAGTAACACTAATAGCTGAATAACTATTAACATCATAGGAAATAAAATCCGACCATTGTGTTTAGTTATTACTGTACCTCAATTGTCTGCCATTTTTTTATGTTGCGCTCTAGCTGAACTAATTAACCAACGGTTGGCTTCATTTTTGGCGATTTTTTTTGGACGATATTTTGGTCGTTTTATTACGCTTAATCAGCGGTCTGCCTCCACAGAATTAAACACGGTACAGAGTTCATAAGTACTGGTAATGTGATTTCTACCGTGTCTTTCACAGTAATTCATAAATCATGTTTGAGAACTACATTTTAAAAAATGCAGTTATGGCCCTGATCATCATAACAGCGCAGCGCATTTATGTTATCCTGATCTCTCACCTGTTTGCTCATCTAGGGGCTGTGAGCCGCAGTTATCAGCCGACCACAACGCGCTTTCTATCTCTGGCTGGGAGTCGGCAGAAGCCATCATCCTAACTATCCACAGAGCCCATTTATTGCTGTGAAAATGATCCTTTCAGTTTCGGTAGATTGTTTTGTTTGTTTTTTTTCCCCCTGCGATCTGATTTTACTCAGTAACGAGGGCGGGTTCAAATGTAGCGAAGTAAAATACTTTGGTCAAAATGTACTCGAGTAAAAGTAAAAATTACCTTTTTCAAAAACTACTTAAAAAGTACAAATTACTCATAAAAACTACTCAGTAACGTGAGTAAATGTAATTCGTTACTTTCCACCCCTGGTGTTTACTCACTAACAGAACATACCTGGAAAAGAGCTGGGAAACCTCTGTCACCTCCAGGGATTGCATCGAGACTTTGAATGCAGTATTTGTTGCCAGGATGTTGTATCCACAGTCTGCGGCACAGCGGCGCTGCAGCACCCCTCATGGCTGTGTAGGACTGCCCTCCACCCCCACAGCAACCCACAGCAAGCTGATACCGGAGACGAGTGGTCCAGACAAGCCTGCAAACGAGGCGTTCCCAGCCGCCCAGCCTGCCTGTCTGCCGAGCGGAGCTCCAAACGGTCAAACGCAGCCGACCGCCCCGGGGAAGATCATACCAAGAGATATCCATCGCTTCCCTGCCGTCGTCTGCCAGCTCGGGAGTAATATTCTCTGTCTGTCACAAACAAGAGAAGCTCTATGTACTTGTACTGTAGACTTGTGAATATTTTTTTCCACAAGGAAGACGGCGAAATGAGACGGGACGCGGAGAACTAACTGGCGGGAGCTATTAGGCTAACGTCGGCTAGCAAACCATCCAAGCGAGCTAGGTTAATTGGCTAACGTTTATGTGCTAAATTCCTGCCTGCTGTGTCGAATGGGTGGATGATTTTATAAAGTGTACACCTGAAATCGGCCTGGATGTAGAAGGACCAGTTGTGCATCGGATATTTTTTTGCGATTTTTCTCCTCTTTGCGTAAGTTTTCTAGTATCAGACAGTCGCCCCAGGCAGCTAGCATGTTAGCTCGCAGATGTGGACGTTGCTTGCTGTTTAGTTTTAGACGGCAGATCAGCTAGGCAAGTTAGCCGCTCGGTTTATCTGTCCCGGTTTATGCTGGACACGATAGCAGGATTAACTTAACTTTGATTGGAGGTTAGTTATCAAAATCACGACACCCTAACCCCAAACACAGGAGCGATTCTTTTTTTTCGCACCAAACATCACTCAATGTGTTGTTCCATGCCTGAGAGAGCAGTTCAAGTTATTGAGCTGACGTGAGGAAAAGGGGGTGAAAACAAAGTGCTAAAGAAGAGGACCAAGAAGTACAACTTAAAGATTTTGGAGGAGCTCCAACTGCCAAGACCAAAGTCGGTGTCCACTGTCATGGCTGTGGGCCGAATCACGATGAAATCACTCGCTAAATTTGGGTTTTGCCTGACGATTCTCCTGACTTCTGTTGCTGGTAAGAGGCTTATTAGTGAATTGATTTTTTTGGGAGTGAGGAGGGGTGGGGGGGCGGAATATGCTTCACATAAATATTTGATGCTTTCCTTTGGTTTGTGCAGTCTGTGTTTCGTCCACACATCTGCATCAAATGTTGTCACCTACTTCAGCCTCTATATAGTTCTTTTTTTTTTTGCACTAGGATAGCTATGGTGCGTTTGTTTTCATTTTCTTTTAACTACTCTGTCATTTAACACACCTAGTCAGGCAGACAATAACAAACAAACGTGTTCTGAACTGACCTTTAAATGTTGCACATCACCATATGTTCCCTATGTGCCTGCCTCTTATCTGTCTCTTCCATCTTGTTGTCTGCCTGGCTCATTTCTGGAGTGATCTGTGGGGCTCATCTCTATTGTAGTCAAGTAGCCTTCATAGATATCTCCTATAGAAGAGAGCAGCAAAAAGCACCTCTGGCTCCCTTTAATCATTCTGTGTACAAAGGCCTGGAAAAACACAGCCAAACATACCGCAGTCCTTGTCTGCCAAGTTGTGCCCCCTGTTCAAGACTTTGGGCTGAAGCCAGGCTTCTGTGAGACCTTGAGCATGATAAGATAGTAGCTGGCTTGCATGGAGACGGAGGAACTGTGCATGCAGGAAGGAGGGGTGGGGGGTTTGGATGTGGAATGTGTGGGAAGACAAGGGTATTTTACAAGATGGGTGATTTAGGTGATAGAAGTTAAACATGGGGCTTGGTCTAAGGCGGCGTGCGTGGAAAATAGGCGGTCTTGTTGCCTGATTTGCCCATCCGGTGTCCTAGCCTGAGTGTGTGGGTGTGAATGTGTGTAGAAACAGTCTCTTAATACTGTATTATCATTGCTGTGAGTGTGTACGTGTGTGTGTTATTTTCGAGGCTCCTTCATTCATAGACAGGGTGTTATCAGAAGCCGAGAATAATAACTGCTGTTGCAGAGGGAAATATGTGTGTATGGAGCATAATTTGAATACCCAGCGTGTCTGTTCGTTACTTAAGGCTGCTGGTACGGAGAGACTACAGTATGTCCCTATTTGCATTTACATTTGCATTTAACAGACAAGTGGTAGTATGTATATTTCTTTAATTCCCCACTTCATTAAAGCGACAAGTAATTGTCAGCATTGCAGCGCCCAGGCAGTATTTCTGACATGATCTGATTACAAGACGGTTTATTAACTAGTGGAGGGCAAAAGCCTGCCACTTAAACACTGGAGTCAGAAGATAGGTAAGGTATGGGATAGCGGTGATTCAGCAGAGAGAGAGAGAGGGGAAGGCATGAAATATTCACTGAAGAGATGAATTGTCGGGATGTGACGTGGAATAAGTCAGGGCAAGGGGGATGGAAGAGAGGTGATGCTGTGTGTGTGTGTATGGGGGGGGGGTGCAATTTTCACCCTGAATCATAAAAATTCAGCAAAATGTGAATGTTTAATTAATCATTTGTGCTGCCTTATTACACCCAGCGCACTCTGAAAGATTTGCCCATCTCGGGGTAATATTATCATGATAGGCTCACCTTTTATGAGACATGACATGCAAATGAGTATTCCCTGAGTGCACTTTAACTGCTACACTGACTGCCAGAGATTGACACATTCACTCAATAATCAGCACAAGGACGATTAATGGATACTTATATGCATGCGTGCCATGTAAACAGTCAATAAATCCAAATCGTTGCTCTGTGAAAAATTAATTAGGGCAGCAGTCAGACTTTGTTGACATAATGACTTTAAAGAGACAGGAGACAAATAGCTCTTTCTGTTTCTTATTGCTTCATAAATGCAATGCTGGGATATGTAAGTAAGGATGATGATGATGTTGATGAGAGGAAGCAAGGATATGTTAGTCATCTCTTTGACCCAGCACTTTTCCCTCTGCTCTCCTTCCCGTCGCTCCCTTCCTCCCTCTTTCACTAACACGCCTAATACCTCGGTTAATTTCTCTTTCACATTATTCCTTGTTTTTCTTCCAACTGCCATAACCTGTCTGCAGCTGAGCTTGTGTCGTCCTTCCACTCCCTGTCCCCTGTGACTAATCAGTGCGTGGGTGTGCGCCTGCTGCTCTAAAAATCTGGAGTAGAATCTCTTCCGAACACAGCGCAAGCCTGCAGACGCTACCTGCGGTGTGACCACAGGTGTTCCTAAGTAGGGACGGTAGGTTGAGGCTTTTTTTTATCCTACTTTTTCCCTTCAGTGTACCCCTAACTTGTAGCACATTCACGCCCACAATGTGTGCCACAACCCATATTCAGGCTGAGTTTTTAACCGCTGTCCCAGGTAAACCTGAGGTCTGGGTGTCCAAAGAGGATTAGAGGAGAAGTATTATACCAAAGCATAAAAAGGCCTGCTCATTTGAGGCAGGTACAGACTGCTGGCATCCCCCTGGGCGTCTAATCTGTTGGTTTACTGGCATGGTTGGCCGGACAAGACTGAGATCAGGATGAATCAGATGCACTTATATGCCAAGTACAATAAATGCATTGGAATTTGCCCTGGTGACAGTACAGCAGAGACATTTTGAAAAACATAGGACAGGAACGTGTGTAACGGTAGCCAGAGTGAGAGATACTATATAACCTTGATCAGTGTTGGGAGTAACGCGTTACAAAAGTAATTAATT
>JANJYP010147446.1:0-11635 GCA_024605115.1 Rastrelliger brachysoma
GGAAGGAAGGAAGGAAGGAAGGAAGGAAGGAAAGAAGAAGGAACGGAGGATGGAAACAAGGGAGGAAAGAACGAAAGGACAAAGGAAGGAGAGAAAAGAAGGAAAGGGAAAAATATAATGATGGAGGGAGTGAAGAGGGAAGAAGAAATGGATGATGCAAAGAAGAAAGGAGGAAGCAAAGAAGTAAAGGATGAAGGAAGGATGAGAGAACGGGTCTATGTGACCCATGAAGAAAGCAGGAGGGTTCAAGTAACAGTCCTTTACATAATCACTGAAATAAATGCATCTCTTTTGCCTCTTGCTCATACCGACCTTTAGAAGAACCATAATAATACACATACAATATAAGTGATACAAAGTTTCAGTCATCCATATGAGTGACAAAAATCGATATTCTTCAACATGACTGTCTTTTTAGTGCTAAAGTCCCTCTTTTGGTTACTATACTTCCAGCACTGCTCAACAGGGAAACACTATCTGAAACATAAAGTGGGAATTGGATCCTAAAAAGACTGTAAATGTGTCAGATATCCATTTGATATGATTAACTCAGTCTGCTGGAGCCTCGTAACCGTCAAATTAACTTTTTAATGCAATTTGGTGCTGATACACTATGGATTTTGGCTCCTATTAGTTACACTGAAAGCACATTTAAAGGAGATCTTTCAGTAAGCCAGTATGAACAATCACCCTCAATAGTAATTCAACATAGATGTAACTTATTCTCAATAAAAAAAAAAAAAAGGTCTGAGTAGTTTACATTAATAGTGAAAGTCACTAGTATCGAGTGCTTGTGTTGCATTCGAGACACGTTGGATTACTTAGCGTTCGTGCATGTCTGGCCTTGTTGTCACACCAGATAAACGGGAATTACACAATTGCTAAAAATCTCAAGGTGTATATTTGTGAACTTGTGAACAGAGTTTTGCTCCTTTAGAATTGATTGAATGAATAATAATAATAATAATAATACAGAGGTAAATCAATAAAAATCACTGGCCTATTCAAGCAGACATTAATAACTGACTCAAAAGAGAAGGACAGAGATCTACTTTAGGGAATGTACTGGAGGCAGTGTATAATGGCACTCCAGTTTATTTATGTTTCCAGTATTAGAAGTGGCGAGCTGGAAATACTGATCAGATGATTGCATGTTTACGGCGCATTAGAATTCACAGCAGGAACTGTCTTCGAAATTGCTCGGCTATGCTAAAGTACTTCAGAATCACAGGAGATTAATCATCCTATAATATTATCATAATAATAATCATCATCATTGTCATCATCATAGCCTAGGACTTACTTTTACTGCCAAGTCGCTGAATCTCCTGGACCAGCAAATTTATTTCGTGAGGGACATCCATCGCTGCTGGAGAGAGGGGGGAAAAAATGAAGTGCAGAAAATTGATTTGAGGAGATTGAAGGAAGTCTGATGATTTTTTTTTTTTTTTTACATAATAAGAAGATATTAGAGGATTGCAGCAGTTAAACTCACTCTGGTACATAGCATCATTACACCAAACTCTGTTCAAAAATTGGCTGTTTTAATGCTTCGAGGAAAAGTAAACCTCTCTTTTAGGTTTTTAAGGTTTACCTCCTAATTCAGTGCAGTAGTGGAGGAAGTATTCACATCTTTACTTAATTTAAAGTGCAAATACAGCAATGTAAAAAAAAGCTCCTACTTAAATATAAGGATCATGAGCTTCATGTAGTGAAAATATTACAGTAAAAGCAGAGGTTTGATCTCTCACTGATTCCCAACTTATGGGTAAAATGAAAAAAAATTATCCATTGTGTCAAATCTTCATGTGAAAAGTAAGGTAAAGTGGTCAGATAAATATATATGGAATAGAAAATACAACAGTCCCCTCTTAAATGTAATGAAGTGGAAGTATACAGTAGCATCACATAGAAAAACTACAGTAAAGTACATGTACTTAAAATTGTACTTAAGAGTAAATGTATGAAATTAAGTACTGTTTAATGATCAACTATATGCCGAATTTTACAAAAGAGGGTAGTAATTAATAAAAAGTCTTAACTTTTATTATTACCGTAATTACGTATGATTGATAGCAAGGGCAATCTTATTTAGCCTGATTAGTGAATGCAGTTTGGTAGAGCTGTGTTATTTCCATTCAATTAAAAGACTATAACGAATTAGGAGGCTATGCAAATACTATCCCCATTGATGAAATCTGCACATAAGCACTAGTATTTATTAGTAGGTGCATTTAAAAGGAGGACTTCCTGTGCAGCTGTAAAGCAATGTGTAACAAGCTCCAACATGAACAGGGCGTACTATATTATCCATGCGGAAACGGGGTGATTAGCAACTCCCAGCTAGCCATCACAAGGCACACATGCTCTTTGTAATCCGTGCTTTATAACGATCTTTATGATTGGGTTAATAATTCACAAATCGGTGATGTTTTCAATGACTTTTGAATGGAAAAAACTGCACTGAGAAAAAAACGGCAGCTCGCCGGTAATCTTAGCTTTAACATCAGACATATGATCGGCTTCGAGTTCACACAAATTTACAAATAAAAACCATTTCAACACAAATACAGTTCATATATAACGTTTATATGTTATATTTACCTGATTAATCTTAGTTTTTCTTGGGAGTATTAAGACGATGATCGACTTCCTGATGATTCGGCACCGGTGGTGGATAACGTGTTGTGTTCAGGGTCTACTCGGAAACTTCTACTTAAATCTCTATAGAAATGAGGAGGGCTTAAAAATCCCCCTCCATTCAAAAAAAAAAGTGTTTTACTTCCGTTGGTTATTTGAGCTTCACTGTGCAGAATAGTGTATGTGCAGAGTTTGACTTTGAAGACTGTTTTCATATTCATTTCATGAAAGTAGAAAGTTTGTTAAAACTCATTAACAATCTGATTTTAAAGGAGCATGATTTATGACATCATAACATCTATTGTCTTTCTGAGTGGTGTCATACGTCTTGTACTGTCATATGAATAAATCTAAGCATTGAAACATGCCAAAACTTAAAATCTATCAATGTAACATAACTGAAATTTGACTTGAAATAGTCATGACTAAACAAGGAAACTCCATCTGCTAATAAAAGTTACAAAATGTGGCTGATACCTAAATATCATTTCCAATAAATGACTTTGTAGCAGTTCATTTTGTTAAATTACTGCTTTAAACTTAATACTGCAACAATAAACTCAAAGAAAGCTTGTTTGGTTTCATGTATACACAAATTTCCTGTGGTCCCTGAATGCCACGTGAAAGCTCATCTGACTTCATCGTGACACAATGCGATGCTTTCACGGGCACGGACCCATATATGGCATTAGGTAGAAGAGATCTTGTGCTTCTGAAGATAAATTACCTTTTCTAAGTGCTCCAAGAATGTCTGACCCTGCCTGTTAAACAGATGTTCAATAACAACACAAACTAAATCCAACTGAAAAATACCATGTAGGTCACCAAAAAAAAAAAATGCAACCAACACCTAAAATCCAGCCACTATTATTATTTTGTAGTTGCAAGTCCAAAATGCTTGCATGACTTTAATTATATGAGCATATAAGTATTTAAAGGCACGAAAACAACATAGGTGTGGCTGTGTGTTTGTGCAGATTTTGAACTATTTTTCACTTTTTTGACTCCCAACCTATTTTTTTGTGGTGTCACTAATGACCTGTTTAAGAAGCCTACTTATCCACATTTCTGTTTTCGTCCCACAGATCCTCCTTATCTCCATCATTTCTCTCTTTACCATCCTCTTCTCCGAGTCCATCATCTTTTCCTTTGCTTCCGTTCTTGATCTCTAACGCCCATGTCTTCCGTCCTCTCTTCACCTACATCACTGCCATTGACTTTTATAAATATGATACTCCCATTGATTTCATTATACTATCTTCCTACCTTTTTTTAAATTCAATGGCATTGTCATCCACGATGCATAGCATAAAACACGTCCCTGTTTTAAATAGTAAGTAGTAGTATTATTTTCTGACTTCACTTTAACACCGATGTATGATATCAGTGAAAAGTAGCAAAAAATTGCAGAAATTCTAAATTATGTTTGTTATTTAGTAACTACATTGTTGTTACATATTTTGTCCAATAGGGGGAGCAGATGAGTTTTTTTTCAATTTTATAGTGTTTCTCTATAGCTACATATCTAAATGTTTGTTGATGTTGTGTTTCTTAAAAAATAAAAATAAAACAAAACATATTCGCTAAAATATACTTCACTAATTTATCTATTTTTGATATTAACTTTCCATATCAGTCCCACGCATACAGAACCAGAAGTTCATCGTTTAATATTTTATTTGTATTTACATCAGAAACATTGTAAAAAGAGAGGAACAACGGTGAATGAAATGACCTGGTGTTATTTCATACTTGTTTATACATGTAAATAATTCATTCTCTGTATTCTCTATCAAGTCATGCTCATAGTGTCAGCTAAAGTTTTATTTTGAAATCACTCATCCGGGTTCCTGCAGGCCATGCAAACTCGCGCTGACTCGGGGACCGTAGTCTAGTGACGTCATGAAGCATTAATTAGCTACAAGTCATCAGACACAAAACCGGAAGTTTCCCGAGTTTTTCCTTCAAAACAAGAGCATAATTTTTTTTGTTTTGTTTTTTTTTCTTTTTTAAAGGGATGACATTTTTATTGGATTATTGGACTATAATAAATTAACCAAATCTTTCCACTTGAGCTCATGCAGGTAGTAATATTGTTAAACATACAGTATTTTATCTATGAATATGCATCATGGGAATTTTGACATAAGGCTTTTCTGCAAAACAATACAGGTGGAATACATTATTAATTTATTGATCACAATAGACACTGTGGACCAATGTGCAGTATAATGTATATCTGTATTTGGTGTTTCGCTCTAATCTTCCTCTTCTCTCTCCTCTTTTATATTCATAAATATTTGATCATACACTCTAATTGGAGCTAAAGCTTGAAGATGCCAAATTTCAGTGCCCTCAGTGTTGCCATCTGCTGCGTTGCTGTGCATGCGACAGTAAAACCTCTTCAGCTTCTTAAATCTTACAGACAAGATAGCAATGTAGGACCTACCTGCAAGCTCTCATCATTACTCAAATGATCACAAGCTATTTGAATAATGAACATGTGTGGACCCCTGATAGTTTGGGGGCACCAAGGTCATTGAAAGGGTCAATATTAGGAGCATGAAGGATGACTTTGTTATGAGACCTATAGCTGTATGTGTCATCAGGGTCAAAAATGTGCTTTCCTTCTTGTTTCCGCAGTTGGATGTTTAAGTGTCACCTTGCAGATTGATGTAGGTGCAGAGTTTGATACTGAAGGACATTTTTCAAATTGACTGAAAGTGGGAATTTTTTTAGGGGTGGGACAATGAGCATGATTTGGGACATTACTACTGGTTCAGAGCCAATCCTGGTTCAATATTCAACTTGCATGGCTGTGAGGTATATTACAGGAATTTGAGTAATCACAGTTACTTATATTTTTTATGAGGGACAAGGAAGAGGAGAACTAATTTTAAGGATTTTATTGTGGTAATTATACTTTTATTTTGGAGAAACTACATCAGACACACATCATTGTTCCAAGCAAATTGTTGTGTCTTTACAGTCCACAGAAACAATTTCTTTTATATGTAGGCTAGTCATTCCTTGAGTAGATGTCTGAATATTGATAGGTACATTAATTCCTCATATGTATATAGCCTAAACAGAATTGGACAGTTAAAATGATTCTGTTTTTATACGTTTTAATGGTGGGTGTGAAAAAAGACCAGTCATTTTCATCTCATTTTTAGCCAAAACAATCAAATTTGGTGAATTCCACCGGAAGTCGTCAGTCAACTGAGGTGGCTTGACAGCAGCAGTAGGAATGGCGGCTATGATTACTGGAGGAAGGAACCCAAAGACCCTGAAACTTTACTTGTAGCGGCCCCGCACAGGAATTCGTCTGTAGCCCAAACGCTGAAGCGCCGTGCCCCATCACAGATTAACGGGAGCAGACGTGTCTCTTAACGTGAGATTCTCGCGGTAGATCCGGGGCGGCGGAGGAGGAGGCGGCGGAGGACGCACTAGTTTAGCTGAACATTAGTGCCGCTGACTTTGATTCAAGGTAGCTGTGTTAGCCTCGCTGCACTTAACTAGCCAGCTGTTGGCTAACTTACTTGGCTTGGCTGGCCCAACAAGTTTCACTCAAGTAGGAGAACTGCGTGAAAGCATTCTTTCATTGGTCTCGCTACATGGTGTTCGGCTCTCTTTAGTGCTTTTACAGAGAAGAGGGGGACCAGACGACGCCAATTTCGACACTCGTGAACATTGTTGCTGCTGCTAGCGTTAGCTTGTTGCTAAGTTGGGATCCCTGAAGTCTCGCCCATTTTTTGGGATCCTGCCCCAGCCATTGGCTTACGGGCTAATCAACAAGCCAAACTAGTCCGCTTTTTTGAAGGGTTCCACTGCTGCCACAATGGAAAGTCTAACGTTGACTGATATCGAGCAGAAATATTACTCGGATTTGTTCGTTTACTGCGACACGGACAACACCAAGAAAGTGGCGTCCAACGGGAGAGTTCTTGACCTTTTCCGGGCGGCCCAGCTACCCAGCGAAGTTGTCCTGCAGGTAAGCTAGCGACATAGACTACCAGCTTTTAAACTGTCATGGCTTGGTAGCGATCTGGGGCTCTATCACCAAAACGTAGCCGTGTTTGTTGTGTGTGTCTGTGTGTGTTTTACAGACTTGGCCCCGGTGTTACGCTGTAAGTGGTGACCGTGTTAACTGGTGACATTCTCGCCTCCGAAGAGACGTGAATGAGTCTCCTGGACACAATTGAACTTACAATGGTTTAGTTGTGTAGATATTAAAACACAGATTAATATGTGTTTAAAATGGATTTGACTATAATGGGAGTGCTTTTTAGGGGTCACCAGATAACACGGTCACCAGTTTAATCGTAACACCCGGCTGTCAGAGGTTGCTCTGTACGGTTAGCTGTGGTGGGTTAGCAACGCTGCGCAGCAAGAGACACACCTTCTTCTGGCTAGTGTTAGCTTCCTCAACCAAAAGACAGTCACTTAGTTCACCTTTAGCTGCACATTTGAACACTGTGTTTATGGACGTCTTGTACACACAACACGCCGGAATCTTCTTTGTCTGCATGTTTGTCTGGTGTGCACAAGTTACACAATCACAACGCCAATCTTGCCCTTTTTTTTGCTTCAGCTTCACTGCCCACTCTTTCCTGTTCTTTCGATTCAATCAACATCTGCTGTTTTTATATCGCCGCTGGGGTTCAACTGCAGACCCAAGTGTTGCAGTGTCCACTTGTCAAGTCTGCCATTCACAAGTTACCACCACGTCTGGCATGCCTTTCTTTAAAAAAAAAAAAAAAAACCCATGTCTGAGGGTGTTTTTATTTCTTTCACAAGCCTTTTAACTACGTGTTGAACCATAGATGTGTTTGATTTATCACTTAGTTGCCTTTGGATTTTGTTGATCAATGAATTGTTTTAAAATGTCTAAATTCTCTGTTTACAGCTTCTTTAATCTTCTATGATATGAAACTGAAAATCTGTAGGTGGTGGGACTTCAAATTTGACCTCACTTGTAGGCTTTGGGAAAACACCTCTGACAATTTTCCTCCCATTTCCTGACACTTTCTAGACCAAACTACTAATTGACCCATTGAGGAAATAATCAACAGATGATACGATAGTGAAAATATACACGCAAGCCGCTAGCCCTAGATTGCTGTGTTTATTATTGCGGTCTCACCACACCATGACACCCTCCAGCCCCCCCTTTTTTTTTCTTCCCCCGTTCTGTCTTCTAACTGTTGAGCTCGTCAGTCGCCTGTTAATCGGCGACAGAAGCAGCAACAGCAGCAGCTCCTGTTCTTGTGACTCCTCCAGTCTCTCAGCAGGCCAATATTTGCAGTTTGTGAGTCAGCATCCTTTTTCAAGGTCAACAAGGGGAGCTTGTGTTATGGTGGTGGTGGTGGAAGAATTAAACAGTGCTGTAATCCGTCCACTTTCAAAACGCACGGCAAACACTGCGGTGGCCTGTGAGACGCGCACAGCCAGTGTCATGTCGTAACAGGCCGAGTAAAGTGACGGGTGCTTTGTATCCACACATACTCAGAATAAGTCCTTTGTCAGCAGGAAAGGGATCAGTCAGCTGTGGCGGGCTTGTTGGTGTTGTGGTACTTGAGGAGTCATCCTAATGTTATGAAGTTCAACTCCCCCTGGGGTTACTAATAGGTCGCATTCATGCAAACACACTTATATGCATGTGTGTATATATGTATACTTGAACGTACACACACCTTTTTCTGAACAATTTCTATCATCCGTCGCAAAGCCTCGTCTACAGCGTCGGACTAAGCCTGCTCACCATGATGTCAAGTACAGCAAAATATCAGATAATCAGGCTTATTACAGGCGAGACCCGCTTGAACATCTGCCAACAAACCGAATAAATGAGACTGTGCTGCTCGTGCCCGTTTCGCGGCAGCGCACTAAGAATTAGGAGGACTCTTGAGTGCAGAATAGTTTACAGTGTTCTTGTGCACAAGGATAAGAAAACAGTTTAGCCGACTGAGTTTCTTTTTTTTTTTTTTTAAGGGGTGAACGGATGTATTATCTTCTAATTTTAGAATTGACAAGACACAAAATACACACTTCAAATCCCCTCCCTGTTCCAGCCACATCCTAACTGATAGAGAACCTTACTCAAAAGAATAGGTAGTAGCCAATAAACACTAAAACTATATGAATGAATGCAACATAAAAAAAAAAAGATGAGACAATGTAAACAGTCCTGGCTTATTCACAGCACTAATGGTGTATTGATTCTGTTCACATCTTTATATTAAGTCTAATTGAAGTGTTGGCACGGTGTAAGTAGAGGTCAAAAAGGGTAACCACGTATTTAGAAAGGTGTCATATTCATTTCTGATAGTGTAAGGGATTTACAGCTATTACTGTGTGTACAAGATCAGGTGCAATACAAAAACAAGCCCCCCCCCCTAGTCTGCACCACACCTAAAACCATATTTGATAACTCAGAAGAAGAAGTTTAATTCTTCCATGTCCCTCCGTCCTACTGACAATCCTCCTCCTCCTATGATTTTCAGAGTGAAGGCTAAATCTTCAATATGAGAGTTTCACATGAATACAATGTTGTTAACTGTTCTTTCTTCTCTTTCTTGTCCTCGTGTGTGTGTGTGGGTTTAGATCACAGAACTATGCGGAGCCACTCGGCTAGGTCACTTTGGGCGGAGCCAGTTCTACATCGCTCTGAAGCTCATTGCCATCGCCCAGGCCGGGTTGCCCCTAAGAGTGGAAAGCCTCAATTCGGGTGAGTTCAATCTCATCGTTGTTACTTGATACAGTCCTCCGATATGACAATACATCAAGTTCTCGGTCAAATACAACTTGATTTTTTTTTTCTATTCAGCATCAAAGTATCTGGGTTATATTATCAAATACACATCAGATAATTCAATATAAGTGAAACGATAGCTCAGTGTTTTCGAGACGTTAACGGGACAGGAAGAAGAAAGAAGCGGTTGAACACTTTCAGTTTCAAGCTCTGAAGCGTGTACTGTACTGTAGTCTGTGTTATTTGACTAGATCTGGCTATGCGGTTTGTCCAAGCGGTTTTGCCGTACCTGACTGTCCAAGATGGCAGACCAGTTCACGTCCCCGGTTCCTGTAATGACAGGCAGAACATGTTTCTCATGTTGGTTCAGTTTCCTTATTGCTTATAGGTTTGATACCACAGCCACAGTGGTGTAAGTGTTTAGGCTGCACAGTAAAAAAACAGCTGTTAACAAATCAGTTTGTTTCGAGCTTGTTGGGCCACTCAGAGATTGCTAACGACCCGGATTTGGCCTGCCGGATAAAGCGTGAAATATTTTTGGCAGTACGTTTTTGGTTAGAGTAACATTTGTGTTACTATGTTATTGACAATACGAGCTTGTTTCAACTGGTTTCTGTTTAACTTAGCTAAATACAGTGTGTAGTTTAAGCCCTGAAGGGTCTGAGTGTAAACGTGTTTTTTTTCTGTTGACCTTTTGGTGCGTCTTCTCTCCAAAAAAAAAAAAAAAAATGGACATGATGTACAATATGACGATCATTAGATTGAAGACTGAAGGAAAAAAAAAAGCCTAGGAGAGAGTTAACGCTGTCTCAGCAGTAGATGTAATAAATTAAGTTTATACTTCAGGCTGCAGCTGAGATGCAATTTGGTTTAAATGTTGTACTGTTAGAGAGCTGGAGGTCACCTTGATCATGCAGGGATGTTGAGTAGAAAGTTGTTTTTGTCTTGTTTTTTCTTTTCTTTTCAAAAACCAATTCAGGAGCTAAGGCTTTCAGAGGTGGACAGTCAGCATCCCGGGAAAAAAAACAACATTTTGCATTCAGAATATAATGTTTATTCAGTTCCTTTGTGTTTTCTTCATAGCGCATGCTGGTGCTGTGTCTCTGCTTCCCGCATATAGTTTTGTTGCGCTGCCACACAATGGATCTGTTTACTGTGAAGGCATCCAAAACTCTAGATGATTTATTCAAATGTGTCTTCATGGAGGTTGTTATTCATTTTAACACATTTTGAATTTGATGAGCCCAGAACTATTCATTTACATCCACCTCTGTATAATATTGCACTGTGGATACACTCGGTATTTTTTTTAGTCCATTTTGTTGTTTGGTGTCTTTTAACCCTCCCATAAAGTTAACTCATCAGCAAAAAACCAAGTAAATATTTCCTCTAACCCTGTGAATGACTTCCTGTCTCACCAGCTAAGGTATGTATTACGCATCCTCTGCCAAAAACAAAAGAGGGTTGTGATGAGTATAAATCAGAACAGGAATATTAGATGATATGATGTTCAAAGCTAGAACCACAGCATAGGGCCTCTTTTTCTGTTACAGACTAAGCATGCTGATTACGCTTGAACGTTTTTCGGAGAAGTGGGACACTGGGTGTTCTACTCCATCAACACCATCCCGAAGCAAAACAGCTCAATTGCCAGTTTTAAATGACTGATCAAAGTTTGTCACTGTAGTCACTGGAGCGTTAGTCAGCAGGGCTTTAATCTGCTGAAGAAGCATGTTGACAACTGTCAGATCACACAAACTAAAGTTTTGAGCTTAATAGGTCAGTAAATGGTGCTGCAACTTTTAGAAAACAGTTTTGCTAAATAGTTAACCATCCCAAAGAAACAGCGCAGGTCTCATGTGGAACCAGGAACGAGGTATGCCAGGATCGTCGCGACCTTTATCGAATGCACTTCACATCGACACCACCGCTTTCNAAAATAGTTAACCGTCCCAAAGAAACGGCGCAGGTCTCATGTGGAACCAGGAACGAGGTATGCCAGGATCGTTGCGACCTTTATCGAATGCACTTCACATCGACACCACCGCTTTCCCAGATACACCACAGACGATTTACCCAAATTACATTTTTGCAAAGTCAAGCGTCGGGTTTGCTTTGCTTAACGATCTCCCTTATCATCTCCTTTATCTGCTGCCAGGAATCAGAGTATATTACCAAGTCATCTAAATAGATTTCATACCCAGACAGTACAATATCAACCACGTTTGCATACATATGAGG
>JANJYP010147458.1:0-12764 GCA_024605115.1 Rastrelliger brachysoma
CACAATGTTATTACCATAAACCATCCAGATACAACTGATGCGTGAATGCACATGTGCATAAAGAGGTATAAATCCGCTGCACAGAGGCGGGTTTGTGCTGGCTATCGTAGCTCTAAGTGCCAATTAGAAGCGCTTCAGCTTCTGGCTGCTGTTTTTGAGGGCAAAATGACCCCTCAAAACTCCACAATTAGCACAGTGCATATTTGGGTTGACATGGTAACATCCAGCTATACATTGATGGCCTCTTGCCACTTTTACATTTATGAAGGCTTTTATTTAGAGCTGCTATGTGTGGTTGTGTTTCACATGTAGTTAAGCGGAATGTTTTTCCCTGCTGCAATGCCCTAAGTGAGGTCAGAGNTTTTTACATTTATGAAGGCTTTTATTTAGAGCTGCTATGTATGGTTGTGTTTCACATGTAGTTAAGTGGAATGTTTTTCCCTGCTGCAATGCCCTAAGTGAGGTCAGAGGTTTAATGTGCAGCCTCGGTCTGGTAATTGAAATTGCCTAATGCCTTTTATGTTTTGTCGTGGCTGCCTCTTTGCATGTGTGTGTTGCAGGTGTGCTGAAGACTCTCCCCAGGCCAGGCAGCTGTTGTCTCTGACTCTGGATCGGGCAAGCCACACTCTACTCCTTGCCTTCCCCTCCTGCGTAGTCAGAATACCAGTTGCACGATGCCAGCTTTACTCCCGATGCATGAAGTAAGTCTGCAGCAAATACTGAACATCCTGGAGCATAAAAGGGCAGCAAGGCAGTTAGGTGACCATGCATCTACCATCTGCCCCTGTAAGTGTCCTTGAGGAAGACATAGTGAACCTCTGCCAGTTCCAGAGTTGCTGACCTTAATTTTCCTCAGAAATAACCAAAGTGTAATTTTACAGAAACTGTCACTGTGCCCTTGAGCAAGGTGATCTACTAACTGCAGTGTAATGCTGTAATGAGTCGAAATGCAATAAAATGTTCATTTTAAATGGGAGTAAACTCTTATAAAAGCTGAGAAGTGTAATAAGTTCTATAAAAAGTTAAGCTGTGTCACAAGCCAGTAATGTTAACCTTGTGACACAGCTGAATTCATAACATCACATGAGAATTAATCTTGTCAGTCTTGAAATTATGCACGGTGAGACTATAGACACATGGTTCATCCAATCATCTCTATTCTTTGAAATGACCTTTCCTGTTTCTGAGGACGATTTCTTAGATAGTTCCATTTAACAAACCATCTCACACAACAGATTAAGTTTCACCATGATTATAAAAGATGATAACAATAGCAATGTTTGTTGATAATGTAATATATATGGTGCTCACTAGAATAGTAAGTGTGTGACAAATCCATATATTAGTTGAGCAATATTTCTAGTTATTATTGGTTTTGATGTAATGTGATGTTATTTCATTTACCATTGATGTATCTTTCTTTTTAAAAGAGATTATATTTCTTTATTTTATCCAGAAGTTATTAGATTATCAGAACTCTAGTGAGGAATTTAATCATAATATTTTTGTCAGCTTATTAATGTGAATGATTCTAAGTTCGAATGGGCTTCTGAAAAACTGAATGCATCCAAGTCTACTTATCCTAATAAACATAAAATATATATTCTAAGTCAAATTCATATTCACCTGCATATACACACACATAAGCGCAGACAACATAATTTACAGCCAGTCTCTCATGTTGGCACTCTACTGAGTCTTGCTGCCTGTGGCTGTGGCCTGTTAGGGTCCACTGACACACTAACACAAAACTGTACATACACCAGTGCATCAGGCGTGCAATGTGTTCACTGAACCAGGTGAGTCATACAAGCGTGTAATCCAGAGCACATTAAGAAAAGCTCACATGCTCTCTGAAGTGTGTTGTGTGTGCGCGTTTGTGTTTAGATGTTAAGACGAGAGTTAATGTTCTGTATGCAACTATCTTCAAGATTTCTTAGTCATGCCTCAGCAGCTTCAGGTCTGGGTTTTTAACCTTTTGAAGATGGATATTTGGTGCTTTTGATTTTTGTTGAGTTACGGTTTAATGCATTTACAATATCATATTATGTTTTCTATATATTACTCATCTTCTTAAGCTGATATATTGACAGAGGTAGACAAAGTACATAGTTGTTTTACTTAAAGGATCCCAGAGTCTTTTTCTGAATGGACACTCATCAAATGAGACCTCCAGAGAGTTTTGTTCACTGATCGACCTGTACTGACTTACCCATGGTCGCATGGTCCTCTCTATGAAAGTCCATAGTGAATCACCGACTGTTTGTGGCAGTTTGGGCCAGTATAAGTTAATATTAATTCCAATCATGGAGTGAATAGTTTATAAACAAAACATCCCATGAACACTGAAGTAGCCGCTTTCTCATTTGCACCGAAATATCACGTCAGATCTCACGCGGAGCATGACGTTGCACGTATTGACGGCAGTGTCAAATGTACAGTTGTTGCCTTTCAAATGTAGTGAAGTAAAAGTCATAAGCCCCTGACATGTGATATTTAAGAGATGGCATTTCTTTCATGAGCCATATTGTCAGTTGTTGTGAGAGGGTTAGTGAAATGTAAATTTTGCAAGTTTGTTCATTTTAAAGGCTCCTGCTGAATGTCGAACTGTCAAATCTTAAAAGAACAGATTTTCCCAAAAGTAGTTAAAGAAAAAAAAAACCATGGTGAACCTATGAGTTTTTCCCTGAGATTTGAACTGTGTCTAAATGTTCAAATGATGACAGAGATGCAGTTGGAAGCTCTGGAAAAAGGTCAGCTTGAGTTAAGATTGCTTTGTCCAATTAATACACACAGAATATGCATGCTATATAATACCAATTTTTTGTTCAAACTCAATTCACAGAACTACTTTAATGCACCAATAAGCAGGCTTTTTTAAAACTAAGTTGCTCTCCAGCGCCTCGTCCCAATATTACTGTCATCTACAAAGCTGTAGTTGACAAAATATTCACTGCAATGAATAACATTATCAAGCAAGTTTGGAGGCTTAGTTGGAAATGAATGGAAATGAATCGGTTTCTGCAAAGCAAGAAATCAATCTTAAAATTTATACTTTGGAAAAGGATAATGTAAAGCTCTAGTGTTCATGATTTGATGTTAATGGTATAATTGTGTAGTTCTTTAAGTTATATTCCAGATCAAGTACATCAGAATCTAACTTTCTGTGTCTCTGCAGAAACTGTATTGCCTCTAGGGATCCATACTGTGGCTGGACTAGGGGAAGCACCTGCTCATTCCTCAGACCTGGGACCAGGTAAGACATCTAGATGTGCAAAGACATCACTGTGACACACATGCACTGTGTAGTCCGCTTCATACAGTGTACAGTACCTGTACAGTGTCGTCATACTGACACTCTTTCTGTCTGGTGTCTGGTTCTTTCCTGACTTTCTTTCAGTCCATCTGTAGTTTAGCATGCTGTTTTACCACCCTCCTCTGTAATCTGATTTTGATCCAAGTGTTTTGTTGTTTTGTTTTGATTTGATTTATATCCGCTCGTGCCTTTACTCTCAAGGTTATTTTTCTGACAGCACACCTAGTGGAATACACACAGAAACTTCCCATTTATTATTTATGCTCTGAAAGTCCTTGTCTCTGTGTACAAGTATTTGAGCCTCTGAATAACGTCTGTGCCCTCTAAGTAGGCTGTCACACAGTCTGCTTGGTGTACACTTATTGATTCAAAATGTCTGCTGCTACTGTTAAACAATGCTATATTCTTTTACTTAGCTTGTTATCAGGTGGCGACCATGTAACACTTTGTGCAGGGTGTGTGGCTGTGTGAGGTTTTGCGTTTGTGTCTCTGTCATATAACAATGTCTGTGTTATCCACACGCATACCAACACCCAAACAGTGTGTATCTGCTAGAGTCTTTGTGTGTGTGCATGTGCGTGTGTGTGACCTCTCTCCTCCTGCTACTGAAATGCAACAGTCTATCTTGACAGCTATCCTCCAGTCACAGCCGCCTCCCTCCAGTGAAATCAAATCTCTCCTTAGTCAAGCTGCTTATTGAATTACGCCTTCACAACACAGGTGTAGTGCCAGGAGAACAGACAACATGGGCCTTAAAAACCACCTCAGGCTGCCTGCTTATACTATTAAAGGTCTCTGTGTTGGTCTTGATTTGATTTACCAAGGGCGGTCAACTCGGCAATCGATTTTGCATTGAGTTACTGTGGATTTCCTCTTTGTGAAATAATGCAACCTCTCTTTGCAATGTGATGCCAACAGAGAGTTTAGCAATTGGTGATATACAACATTAAATTAGAATTTGGGAAGCTTTTGAGGAAGAAAAGTTTAGTTTTTTAAATGAAAGAGTGTTTTTTGTTATTTCTGATTTCCCTGTGTTCATTGTATTCACAGCTATTATTGACTTTTTCAGCTTCTTCTACTAATGGTATGGTGACAAAACATGTTTACATAGCAAACAATTTAAAAAACGATTAGACTCTAACCCAATAAACATTTAGAACATACAAAGTACTCAACACAGAAAGATATTGCCTATGTTCAGTTTAATATGGAATCTTTAAATGTACAATCTATCTTGTGAAATATTTAAGAAATAAATAGGAATGTAAAGAACCTGCACGCACACACACACAAACACACACACACACATGCACGCACACACGCGCGCACACACACACACACACACACACACACACACACGCACACACACAGGCAGACGCCCAGGCGTCTATATACAAAGTAAATGACCCACAACCGGTGAGAAGCAGCCAAGTGAAAACAAAACATTATTCTTTATTAAGATGACAACTGCTGTACATTCACAGCACAGTTGGACTCATTTGTCTCAGTGTTTTCTAGCCATTAAAAGCACAAATATGGGCTGCACCGTTGCCTGAACCTTTAGCCAATTGCAGAATACCGACTTCTCATTCACTTGTACAGATGGGCTTATTTCAGCATCCATGAGCAGTTTGCGCTCTGGTTCTTAAAAGATTGTTTGTAGGCCAAATAGAGCTTCTGTAAATTGGGTTGTAGAATCATGTAAAATTGGAAATCATTTATGTATATAGTTATTTTTGGAGCTTACCCATTTGAATCCAAAAAGCCTTCAGTAGTTTTGACTTTTACATTCCCACAACTAATCAAAAAAAGTGAAAGTGTGCACATCTGTGATAACAGATATCCACCCACATCAACTAGGAAATTAATAAACTTAATCTAACACCAAAATCACCAAACTATTCCTTTATCACTATATCACAGGATATAGTTTGACAGTAACTCACTTAATTACAGCTATTTCCACTGATAGGGCCTTTGTTGTAAATCTACTGAATGAACACATGCTCAGTCTTTCCATAGCAACTTGATGTTGTTTTTCCTGATATGAGCCATAACTAAGAGCAGTTGTGTTATTCTTTGTGAGCACCTGGTCAGAGTGCTGCTCTCATTTCCTGTCTGCTTCCCTCACTTCATCATATGTCCACATGGGAAATGACTTTTAAAGCTTAGGGATAGAGTTTTAGAAATAAGAACTGTCATTCGGTGGGATTGTTGAAAACAAGTGAAGTTGATGCATATTAATGAGAAAAACAGATTTTCTTGAAACTTTTGGCTGCAGCTCTGACGAAGCTTCACCATTTGCATTCTCCATGTGCTATTTGATCTACTGTAATTCCACAATTTCTATTTGGCCTAAATATCTGATTAAAATTGTATCTCGAGACTTGTTTTCTTCCAAATACAAGAAAACAACATGGTAGACGAGATTGTTTTGGTCCCCAAGTTTGTAGCTTGGAGACAAGCTTACAAAAACTGAGGATGTACAAATTGTATGCAGAATTTGCAGGGATTCTTTAGAACAATGGACATACTGGGAAGTTTAATGCCATCCATATAATGTACATGTACACCCAACATGAGAATCACAGGGATCATGTTGAAAATTGATGAAGTTAATACTTTAAGTTTCTATTAATGCTGCAAATATCTAATGTGAAGACAATGCTGACCTAGAAATATTTGCAATTCAGTGCATTAATTAGCTTAATTAATGACCCTGCAGGCAAAAATGGTTATCTTTAAATTACAGTGGTGATTATTACAGGATATTAAGGAGCTCAAGGGCCTCCTCAGTTCTGCTTTTTTATTTTTTTCTCACACTCTCTGTGGTCTCAAAATAAAAATAAAGATTCGTACAATCTAGAGTGTTAAAGAAGCTTGTAGAGATATATACACTCCCTTGAAATGTGTCCTCTGCTGTAACATTGAGATAGTTTTCCTCTATCAGAGTGGATCTGTGCAGCGTGTCACTGGCCAAGTCGCTGTGCCTCTGTGTCTTCTGATTAATGACTGTGTCCCCTCTTCTCTGCAGATTGCCGTTCGAGCAAGATGTTGAACAGGGAAACGTGGCCCACTTGGGTGACTGTGACGGTAAGAGGACTGATTCTCAGTGTGTGTGTGTGTGTGTGTGTGTGTGTGTGTGTGTGTGTGTGTGTGTGTGTGTGTATTTGGCCATGATTGTTAAAGCTAATACTTCTCTTGTCTTTGCCCAGATGCTTACATAACTCGTGTGTCTTCAGGGTAAAAAAACAATACAGTAAAAGAGAGGAAGAGCCTGGTAGATTCAGTTTATATAGAGGAAATCCACAAATAAACAGAGACAGCTCCCAATTCACCTCGATGCTGTGTAGTATCTCACTCCTCCCAAGAGTAACCACCGCGATCCAACACGAAGGCACTATACTAGTCTCATTTTGTCTCCAATCTGGAAAGAAAATCCCTGTGTATGTTTTAACTAACTTTGTTCTTCTAGCTGTTTATTCTATCCTTACTTGTATGCTATCTTTACTTTAGTCTACTAGGTTTTGTTGCATATACATGTGGTTAATTATATTCCACTCCGGCTTGAATTCTCCTTGATGTTTCCCTTTTTTTCTTTCTCCATATCATTATGAAAATAGAAGTGGTACACAGCAAAGCAAAATCTCTATTCTAGATACACACAGAGGTTTTGGATACTCTCATGACACCCCCTCTCTTTGATCTGAGCACTAATTCCAATGCGTGCAAATTAATCCTTTGCCTCTGAAAGTTCCCCGAGTTCATGTGCCGTGCTCCCTGAGAAAAGAACAGATAAATATTGCATAACCGGAACTGCGTACAACTCTAATCCTGTTTCAGATGGGCACCCTGTTTGATGCTGCTCTCTCACTTCAGGTCCTCTGACCGCCAAACCACAGGGGATGCTCTCTGTAGTATAACTGATGGCTGATGCTTAGTGTGTTCATTGTGCGGTAAAGATACATGTAGTTATTTGTGTTCATTGAGCCCATATGTTGTGATTAACAAAATATGCAGGGGTCTATATTTAAGTTGTTGGCTCTGCTCCTGGATAGAAACCCATTATTCTCTAAAGTTTGTTATATTTAAAACAGATCTTATTGTGAATCATCTCTGCTATTGATCCCGAAGGTAAGTTTAAAATGTTGTAAACTTACCTTGATGAATAATCTCTGTGTAGATTAATTTCTGCTCCATGAGAGACTCCTCCGCAGCAAATGCATACAGTTGTGCAGGAGGCTTGTAATTAAAACTGCAGTTTCTATGATCATTACTCTATATCTGTACTACACCAGTGAGAGATAAACATAATTACTCATGCTCAGCGCTAATGGACTGTTTTACAAGCTCTAGTTTTGGATCCTCTTCTGTACTTGTTATGTCTTGACCTCTGTTGCGAGGTCCGGAAGGCAGAGAAAGTAATGACACTGATACTAAAGGTGTAGTAACAGCAGATTCCCACTTGCTGCACACTGTTGATTCTCACAGTACTGTTTTTGTGGATGGGCTGTTAGATGTCTACCATATTTAAAAGATTACCCCACTGATTTAATATGTCACTGCCATAAAGTTGAGAGTGAGACTGAATGAATTTAATTTAATTGAAGTATCATTCCATCTCACTGCCCAATCTTTATGGGTTAATAAGACACCTTATCCAAAATCCAAAAATATCCAAATAAACCAAAAATATCTGCGTGCAAAAGACTAGTACAAAAAAACACTTCTAGAGGTGGAGGTCATGTATCAGTCTCGATGAAATCACTAAAGAACTTGGCAGATCACAAAATTTCCAACACAAAGCACAAATAAAAAACACACTTGACAAATTAAATGTCGATTGCACAAGCAGCGTACTGACTCATTTCTAAAAGAAGAGACAGTGCAGTAATCAGACCTTATATGAGCATGAATAAACCTTATTCTTGTGTGATGAAGTATAAACATACATTTTTCAGTAAGATTTTATGTCATAATACTGTAAGAATGTAGCTTTGTTTATGCCACATCTTTTTTACCTTGTCATATTTAACCTTGTTAGCATTTAATGACACAAAATCAATGCAATGCAACTGAAGAGAATATAGAACTGTTTCATAAGCTGTCTAGTATTTGACGTAATTAATAAATTGAATTTGACATGTAAAAATTAGTACTCCCTTAAAATGACCACAAATATAAAATAGAATTTTAACTTTGAGACTTATCAAACAGCTCTGTTACACAGAAAAAAAAGTTGTGGTTCTCCACTATGTGTGCAGTGTTGTGGTATCTGCTCCTCTTGGACTGAATAGAAATGTACTGTCCTGCTCACTGGCCCTGTATTTGAGGAATTTCAGAGCTTCGAGGCATGTTTGGCCCTGCATCTGATCCCATCATGAAATATGCTGGAGCTGAACCCTGTTGACAGAGGTGAACTCTGTTGTCTCCAGATGAATGAAAGCTTCTGGGTTGGCATGGCAAGAATGTGAACTGCCATCTATCCGATAGCTGCCACCCCCTTTCACATGTCACTATAGCCCTGAACTTATCTGAATATTAATCAGAGTAGCTGTACGCATGTGACAATGCAAACATCATGAATCTTGCATCTGACATTAACTTTACCTCACCAACTCTCTGATACAATTGAACCCACGTATGAACAGGCAATCCGGAGAAACCACAGTGATGTTGATTATGTTTGTATCATACCATTGGTGCAAAACAGAAATTGGTGCCTGAAAATTGCTTTCCGTGGATTGGATATTATAGTATTAGTATCAAAAACCAGTCATCATCATGGATAAGCCAGGAGCCTCGTCCACTATCTTCAGTGCACTGTAAATAAACCACTATGATTACAGAAGCTTACTTATGTTCTACTTCCTTTCCTAAACCAAGTGAAATATTTCCAGTGGATGAGAAAGGGTCTGACATGGACAATCTCCTGTTGTGAGCTTCATGTGTATAAGAAAACATCTTTAGACAGCACTTGCCTTAGATATTGTGATGAACTTTTCATCATATCTCTTTTTATTTGACATTTTAATTGTCTTTGATATGGATGCTTTTCTTAGTACTCCTGTGCCTAGTTAATGCTGAGTCCATCTTTTTTTGTCTTCCTATAAGACAAAAATTCTTCCAGCCATCTGCAAACACAATATTCAGTCAGAGGAAGACAGAGAGCCGCAGCTTCAACGGGATTGTTATGACAAACTGTCACTGACACCGTTAAGACTTTGAAAACTGTATGCACACCCTCTCTGTATATGTCTGTCAGCATCTTTCTCCATGATCCTTTTTATGTGCTGTATTCTCAGTGCACACTGTAAATTTGTATACTTACAAACACACACAGATGCTCACACATACCAACAAACAAATTCCACAGAGACTTAGATTGGTGAATAAGACAGAAGGCTTTTGGTTGCTGAATATTTCATATGTCTATATTGGACTCATTCCACCTGTCAGTGTCTTGACCCAGCAGATGGGAGGTGAGATATTGTCTGGCCTATCTGTCTCTCTTTGGGGAAATTCAGCAATCTCATTTTCACCCTTCCGTTGCTTACTTCTTTCCTCAACCAAGATTCTCTCACTGCAACTGCATGTCAAACCAAATTTTCCCACTCTGGTGTCCAATCTTGACCAAAACTCACACTGCTTTCAACAATCATAAATATGATTTTTAATAATAAAATGGTTATGTGTTAGGTAATGTGCAAAGGTAAAGGGCCAGTATGCTGTTTACCTAAATTTTTCCAACCCCGGTGTTTCAAAACTATATTTAACAAATTTGTGTCACGGGTGTTTTCAGATTTAGCAATTAATCACAATGACATTGTGACAACAGGTGACAAAAGCTGGACCAACACGTAGACTTAGGGATAAAAAAATATGGGTTTATTGGAGACAGGTGGGAGGGTAGCAGGGCTGAAGGCAGAGGGTGGCTGTAGCTGGGAGACACAGGAGGTCAGGTAAAGGCAGGCAAGTAATTCGGTGGAGTGGGTCCTGGATAGGAGCGGGTCCAGGATAGGCAGCGTGCAGGGCAGGAGGTCATGGAGCTAACAACAAAGATCTGGCGATGAGTGAGTGAAGAGCCGGTGTTTTTATGCAGAGTAGTGATGATGAGATGAGGTGTGTGCCCTGCAGCAGCTGCCTGTGCCTCCTTCCTCCCCTAGGAAGGAGGAGAAACACAGGAAAGCAGATAACAGAAAGGAATCTAACAGACATAAGGTACAAATAGAATAAAGCTTAAGTTTCTGTTTATTGTTTTTAGGCTTGCCCACTCTCTTTTTCGTCCATATCTAACTGTATCCTCTTGTGTGCATACTGAACAATTAATCTTGACAATTGTTCCTGGAAAGTTGTACTAGCAACAGTCCTGTGATCAAAACATATTCACTCTTGTTTTACATTTTGCACACTTTGCTAACTTTTGTATATTTCAACACTCTTTCATGTGTTATTAGTCAATGTTTTTCTCAGTGACCTCAAAGTAAATATGTTACATGTTTCAAAGTAATCTATCAGAAATTACCACTTTTGTGTACTTGATTGGCCAATTCTAGCCTGGGTATGCCCATACTTCCTTGCATGTGATTTCATTCCACTTAAGATGAGGTCTAGTGTTAGCCAGGCAAGGCATACACACAATGTTGTGTCACAAAGTCATACAACATTGTATCACTTTGTGATAACTTTGTTGTAGACAGAACTCTTTGTGTTACTGTTTCAAAGGTCTAGCCTCATTCAAAAAAACATTACTTTTTTTCACGCAGAGCTCATGTTAGTCGAAACATATAATTATAATACAAATGTTGGTTTTATAAGTACAAACAGAAAAGCCATAGACATAGCCATAACTGTAGTGTCTCTGCTACTCTATAGTGTCTCCTTTCCCCCTCATGCCTCATCTCTCTCCAGTCGCAGTCAGTGCTACACTGATTTCAGAGCAGCCTTGTCCTTAGACCTCAAAGGGAGATGGATAGACGGCCTTACTTAGAGCCCAGCTAACTGCCTCCCCTTTCTCCTTAGCCAGAGAGAAGCAGTTGCTGTAAGGAGAATCGATTTTCATCTCTCCTCTGGCTGATGGCAGTCCAATAGATATCAAGGGTGATTCTGCAAGGGGAAGGGAATGGGGGCTGAGAAGAGTGAGCATGGGGAGGGGATGGTGGGTAGATCAGATCAAGGAGTAGAGAGCAGAGCAAAAAGAATGAGTAAGGGATTGAGAGATCATAGGAAGACAGCAAACTTTGAGGATGGAAAGGGTGAAATGGTTCAGGGGATCAGAAGTGTAGAGTCATGAGGATGAATAAGAAAAGAAGTGGAGTGATGGAAAGAGAGGACAGAAAAAGTGAGGTCATGGAGGGAAAGAAAGGCAAGGTGGTGGAGTAATCACATAGGAAACTGAGAGACTGCAGTGATGGTGGATCAAAGCTGTGAGACTGGAGGGAGGTGCAGGGAAGAGAGGAGTGGGTGCTAGGCCAGGCCGGTGTGACAAATGGAGTGAGAGTGCCACCAGCGTCTACTGTGTCACAGCGCTGTCACTGGCCTCCTCAGTGGGCTTGTGGCCAAGCTGTAACTCTGTCTTGGTGATGTAAACCACCTGCCTCATATCCTCTTAATCCTCTCTTTTCATATATCACTATGTGACTGCCCTTCTCTTTACTTCACACTTATATCTACATCTTTATTTTGTATCATTCAGCTTTTCTTCATTTATCATGAAAGTCAATTAAATTAAGGTAATGTACACCACCTCTCGAATAATGTCTTTCTGCAATGTCAGAGAACTGCAGTGCAAGATCAGTTTAATTATAGGAAACTATAAGAAGAAGTGTAGCTAAGAGCTTTACCTTGTAGCCTTGCATTTATTAAAAAAAACAAAGATTACCCCCTTTCTGCCCCACAACACACACACACACACACACACACAAACATCAAATATTAGTATGTAGAGACATGCCGTTCCTATAAACCCGATCTGATCAAAGCCAAGTTTTGAAGTACAACATCTAATTGAGGCGCTGTGTGGTGGGAGGGACGCTTTGATGAAAGAGATGAGGTCAGAGAAATATCTGGGTTCAATTATGTGTGTGTGTGTGTGTGTGTGTGTGTGTGTGTGTGTGTGTGTGTGTGTGTGTGTGTGTGTGTGTNTGATTCCATAAAAACACAAAGGGGGATAAAGTGACGCACCTATCCTGGCATGAAATTCCACCTGTTTAGGCAACATTTTATTGCAAACACAAGCAAAAAGATAAAAATAAAAGGCTTTAGTTAACACACACACACACCTTTTCAAAATCATACAACATGTATCAGCGGTGTATGAATGTATATGAATGATTACATTCCCTCCTGGTGAGCAGGTTGGCACCCTGCGTGGTAGTCTGTCTGTATAAATGTGTGGGAATGGGTGGATGTGACATAGTGTAAAAGCGCTTTGAGTGGTCACAATGAC
>JANJYP010147461.1:0-12783 GCA_024605115.1 Rastrelliger brachysoma
CTCCTGGACCCCGAAGGGCGGTCAGCACGTCTGTACACAGAAACCCCCCAGCGTGTCCACACTCAGGGCCAGCAGGCCTCTGAGCCCAGCCCTGCGACAGAGGTCATCCCAGAGACAGTGGTGAGCCGGGAGTTCCCCCGCTGGGTGCACAGCACGGACCCTCTCTACTACTTCAGCCATACTCACATCCCCCAGAGTGATGGCTCTGTGGTGGTGCAGGCCCGACTCACCTGGACCCTAAACCCTCAGCTGGATAACGATGCCCTATTCAGCTGTGAGGTCAAGCATCCGGCGTTGTCTATGCCCATGCAGACAGAGGTCACTCTGGGTGAGTAAGAGGCAGAATAACTCATTGTTTTTGCTATTCTCAAACCTCCAAGCACTTTTCTCATCCTCTATTCCCCTCCGTATTCTACCTAGACACACACACACACTCAATCTTTTCTCATTTCTTCTCCCTTTTAATCTCCTGATGTCTCCTTGTATCCCCTTGCCGCACTTGGAAACCAACTGGGCCCCCTTATGTCTCTCTTGCAAATGTACTCAGAACAACACTGATTTTCATTTGATGCTGCTTAATTGTGTTACAGCTGAGCAGATTGCAAGTTTAGCGGCGAATGCAAAACTCCAAGTGACTGGCAGGGCAATTCATCGAGCTGTCTGTTGCTAGATTGAGTTAACTCAGTGCTGTTATTGAAAAAGTCAACCTGAATTAGAGAAGTCAGATCAGAATTTAGACGCACTGACCAGTGTTATATCATTGGAAAGGAGATTTCAGAATTGCTGCCCTTCTTCGAACTTCAGTGAGCGTCTGCCTTAAGCTCTGCAGTCTCACGTCTCAGTATTTTGAAGAGAAAGAAGATGGCCTCTATACATCATCTCTTTAATTCAAGGAGAGAAACTATAGCAGTGGGATTATTTGTTTTTTTCCATCTGCAAACTATCAAAGCCAGTAGAAGATGTGCAGGTACTGCATTAGGAAAAATGAAGTCATACTTTAAGTGAAAACTTATTATTAAGTTTTAATATATGATTCAGGAGACACACACACACATTTTCTGATTTTTTATTTTTTAAATTTTTTATCTAAAACAAAGATGGCTTCCAGCACATCCAATTACCACTTCAAAGGCAATATTTTGGCATGGTCCTCCTGGAGACAAGCCACGCAATCCTGACATGATAAACAGAGACATTATCTTCTATGAGACACTAGCAATGGTTGAAGGCGGAAAGAGACACTGAAGTAGAAGACAACGGCTGGTGTTTGCTGGCTGCATTGTATCACGCTGTCAGTATTTTATCTCACATTACCACCTTTCATCTAATTAAAAGTATCCCACATAATATGATGCTGTGTAGCTTTGGTCACTTTGAGTTGCCATTATTCTTTTAAAGGGGAAGATCTTTAATATGTACTGCATTATCTAAAACGCAATTTGTATATTTTATTAATTTGATAACACTCTTAGTGACTCTATGTAGTGACTAAATTTCCTCTTGGTTGGCATGATAACAAATAATCTAGTTGCGGGTCAAAATATCCAACTTTCTTTTTCATGGCACTCTCATAGATTGGTATTTAAGGGGAAAAAAAGTTTTCTATTTCATGTAACTTCTCGTTCTTGACTTTTTGTATGCCAAGACGATTTCCTGCCAGAATCCGTGTAGATATCTGGGTTAATAGGGTGAATCTACAGGGTCTCAATTAGTGGGGAAGGGACACTCCTTTCTGTTGTAGCTTCTGAATCAATCTGTTGTCAGTTCAAACTGACAAGAGGAGTATATTTCCTCGATACAAATCTGGCATTAAAAATTCAAAAAAAGCTTGCATTATTCAAGATTTCGTTTATTGACAACAAATCTTATGAAAAGACTAAATCTGACTTCACTATGTGTCTGTGCAACAACTTCTCCAAATTAAAAACCAAATACATTGTTGGTCCGAGCACTGTTTTTGCCATTCAGGCACTCCAAAATGACACCATTATTTTTTGAGCTAATGCCACTGTCAGATGAAAGTGGAAGGGCAACATAATTTATCTGAGCCTTTCAACACTGTTTTAAAACAGTATGGCTACAGCTTGTAGGTTTAAGTACAAAAACTACTCAGGAAAAGATCACGATTTTGGTTGAACCACTTCCTTAAGATTTGACGGAGGTTAAATTTATTTTTATATTTGTATTTTTATTACAAAGCAATCTTTTTTGTTAAAGTCTGTTGATTAATCCATCCGCCCTGACCTCTTCCCTGTGTGGACTTTTCCGTTCTATAATAACGTCACCTCATTTTGTCCTTTGCTCCAGTTAGAATTACTAATGCTGCTGGAGGGCATATGTCATTTTGGGTCACTTGCATAAACTACTGATCCTGACTTTTTTTCTTGGCAGGACAGTCACAAATGTCGCTATAAGCCACAAACATGTTCATTACAATGACGTAAATCTCCAAAAAAAAAAAAAGAAAAATGTCACAAATATTTGATTTTTTTTTTTTTTTTTTTTTTTTTGATTCAAGTATTAAAGTTACTCACACAGCACATACATACTTAATACACATTTAGTGCATTGGTGAGTATTTTGTTATGACAGTGTGTGTGTGTGTGTGTGTGTGTGTGTGTGTGTGTGTGTGTGTGTGTGCTACCTAGGCAGCATTTGTTGGTGGAATCAATTATATGTTGGATTTGATCTATGGTCTCTTAAAATGTGCTGATATTAAGAATAATATTGAATTGCCTATCTCATCCTTTAAATCATTCAATTGTGTCTGAGGAAAGGTCTCAGTGTCACCAAAAACCTTTTGCCCCCTATTTAAAAACCAGTAGGCATATTTTGTATTGTCACTTTATTTAAAATAGTAAAATCTCATTTCATACAAATGTTGTTTAAAATTGCAATAACTGTTACAGTCATATCTGCAAGTGCATAGAAATATAATACATCACATGTGAGGCTGAGACAGCATAAGTTAAAGGTATAACGGCATGAGCTGTCTCCTGAAGACAAAGTATTGCAATAAGGATTTTTAACAGCTATTTGCCTCTTTCACATGTTGATGATAAAGCAGATGACATACCCTGGGGGGAATGGGCCCTGTGAAACTCTTGCTAAATGTCAAAGGCGCTAATATTTTGACAAGCCTTTCTCTCTGTTTTGTTTGAAGTCATTAATTTACCACTACCTTTGTTCTTTTTTAAGAGATGGAAGGAGCATCACCAGACATTCTTTTTCCCACCACCTAAAGAAAAGAGAACAGAAAATGTGCGTTTGTTGATTCTAATTAGAGCACACTTGAAATTCAAAGCGTTCATAGACCTGCTTGGGGCTTGATCCATCTTGGAATGGAAGAATAAAAAAAAGATATGATTGTTATTCAGGTCGGAGGTTATGTACAAAAGAAAAAGTTCTCCTCCATTTGAATCTGCTCGTTACAAAATGACACGCACATTTTTTTGCAGTATTTGAGGACTGTTTAATTGTAATTGAATGTGACTGTGTAAAGCATCTCTGGATTCCCATCACTTACGTACCCTATTTATTTATATTATGCAGCTATAACTGGATAATTGCACTTAAGAGCTGTCTTACTGCCTATACACAGTGACTCTTCTGGTTCTCTCAGGTGTGTTTGGTCAGGAAATGAAAAAGAGGTCTTTGTAGTGCCCATAAGTGATAAATCTTTCAGAGATTTAATATTGCCACATGAGACAGAGCGACACTCTGACAATCGACCAATGTTGTATTACACTTCATGAATATTCATGGCCGGTTCCATGCATACAAATTGATTTGAAGCTGGCGCCGGGCCTTGGGTGTCTAAAGACTACACACCTCCATGAGATCATGAGACAGGTCTATTCTGCACACTCGGTTTGTATTCATGAACATAGTGCTTCTTAATATTTAAAAGAAGCTCTTTGCTTTGGATTTTCGTGAGCTTGGGTGTTTATTATTCAACATCATTAGACAAGTGGTGGAATTCTCATTTCATACGCTGTACAGCAGTGAGAGGAGATCCAGGCTTCCTCACATCTCCCAGTCATTGCTCTGCCAGACCGTGATAATCAAAGAGCAGATGCTCAGTTTCAGAAAGGCGTCTGTGATCTGTGTGTGTGCATGTGTATATCTATGTGTGCATTTTGGAGGATTGTGTGTGCATGTATGTGCATGGTTATTTGTATGGAAATCCCTTTGTGTGTTCTCTGTGAGCATGTGTCTTTGTCTGTTTGCCAATGGAAATATAGATTTGTCATGTGTACCTAGTATGTTGCTTGTATCCATATTCACCTACAGCTCAGTTCCACATTCACCCATCTGTCTTATCTCGCAGCTTTGGGTCACCTACTCTTGCGTGTTGGTTGAATCCATGAAAGACATTACACAGCAGCTGATTTACCACGATAAAGCAATTCAGCATGCAGCTCGGCCTTTTAAAATTGGTGGTATGCCTGTCCTTTTTTCTTAGTTTTGTTTCTTTCTTCTTACTTGGGTCACAAAGCCAGTCACCCAAGTAATGTGGCAAGTTCCCTTCAACTGTTTAAGTCTGTAGTGCAGCTGGGCAGACCTGTTGATGCCTTAGCTTGGTATTAAAGCACACCTGATGCTGAGTGCACAGTGGTGTCTCTGGAGGGCATGTTTATTCTTGACCTCTCCTGAAGTGATAACAGTTCCCTCTTGCAAATTGAAGAAGCTAGGTCTTAGGTGACGCTCTCTTGAGACTGTGGCTCATTTCCACTGTGAGGCCCTCACCCTTGGAGAGAGACTGTGCTGTGTCCATCACACTGCATGCTGCCTTAATCAAAGGTGGTGACGTAGGACACCAACTGTCACTGTTGGAGCAAATCCCAGATATCAGCCATCATCTTCCCCGGCCATATGCCTTGCAAGCTCCATGTGACGCCATGACACCAGTATTTAAAAATACCCTTCCGTCAGCATGGAAAGATAACGCTTCACACTGTCATGCCAAAACTAACCTGTGAAATGCCATCCATCTTCAGCATGGAAACTAACACTTAGCCATGTCAAACTGCTCACACTATGCCTTTGATTAGGCTGCCAATATAAATATGTGGATGTTTTCATTTAAGCTTCAAAAAGACACTGATTCCAAAATTTATATTAGATAAGAAAGTTGTTAGACTTTTCACAAGTTTGGACTGAGTCATTTCATGAATATTAAAGATTTGTTACTTATGCTGACATGTATCCAAAATATATTTGTCAGCTGTTTCTCCCCCTTGTATTACAGTACTTTAATTCTCGTTTAACATTTTAAGCAATTGAAATGTTTTTTGCTTCTGATTTATAAAATGATCTGTAGACATGATATACAGTTTGCGGGCAATGCCACACACTCAATCCCACTTACAGATATGACAGTGTAACTCCTTATCTATTAGTTTGATGCAGGCTTGTAGTCAATGGAAGCCTAAGAAAAGGCCGTGCTTCATTAGCCACAGTGGACAGTTTGTTGCCAGATTAATAGCTAAAAACTAAGGTCATTTGTCTATTTATTTATTTATCCTTTAGTTTAAGTCATCAATGAAAACAAGCATCCAGTGTGATTTATATTGAGAGTTCAAACAAAATTAATTGAGGAACTCCTGGGGTGGACTTGTACAGGCGTTATTGATAGGATGCCCTTAGCCTGAGTCTCATTGCATGTGCTGTTCAGTTCATTTGTCTAACATATGGAATAGCACAACGTGTGAAGTAGTGTCTTCAGGGGAATTGTTAATCATCTGTAATTGTGCAGAACTTGCTTATGTGGGCCTAATGCAGTATCGCGTGCAGCTTGGGTGGAATGAAACAACTTACGTTTTTAAACCATTATGCAAATCACTCATTTTATCTCAGCATTACATATACAGGACAATCACTGGCTCCTCACAATCTCTGAATATTAGAATTTCCCTCTCCTTTTTCCTGCTTGCGCCCATATTGTTTTAGAGGGTCCAAATGAAAGCCATCTGGGGGCCTCTGTCCACACCAAGACAAGGGAATTAGCTCTCTGAGTGTCCCTTATCTCACTGCCTCCACACTCCACCCGGTGCACTCCCATTCTGCTCTAGTAATGAGTATCTACCCAATTTAGTTCTTTTTCTCTCCAAGGGGGAATAAATCCAGCACAGTCCTTTAGATGAAAGGACCTGCAGGTCCCTCATCTCTCGCCCCGTGACCTTAATTGACAGGAAATTGTATTTGTCTCTCTCCCTCTGTAACAAAACAGGTGTCCAGCAGGATTTGCTCTTCATGCTCAGTACAATGACCTTTGTCTCTTTGTCTTTTTTCTCTTTTCAGCTGCTCCTAAGGGTCCTAAACTCTTCATGTCCCCCACCAGGGCTAAGGTAGGGGACACAGTGCGCATCACTGTGCAAGGATTCCAGGTAGGATCTCCAGGGGTAAGTGCATGGGGTTTAAAGGAAATGCAAGGCCAAGCTCAGGCCAGTAGAATAGAAGACATCCTGTTCATACTGTATGTACGTATGTATGTGTATCTTGTTTTGTTTGCACTTTGTCCATGTGTTGGGCATAGACATCTTTTCCTCAGTTATTTTATGATTTACATATGCACTAAATATTAAATTTGACAAAAAATTTCAAATCAATTTCTTTGTATTCGTACTGTTACTTTGGAGCCTTGCAGTATTTTCAGGCCATTTCATATTTGTATTCAGGAAAGCCTCTGAGAATAAAAAATGAAATGAACAACCTTAAAGAAATTAATTTGTTTGAAGTCTATCTGATGTCTATGTCTGTCATTCTTAGCCAACAGGCTGACATACTATGCTAGCTAGAGTATTTTTTTCTGCCTTGAGACATCTTGCTCTCTAATCCAAAAGAAGGGGCTGAAGGTAACAGCATTAAGATTGTTTTTGTGCCACTGTCATCCCCTGTCATAAAAAGACTATGTCCCTAGTGTGAACGGGCGGTGGACGGTCCTGATCTCTTTGACAAGAATGACACATTGAAGCCGGCTAGCTGAAGCCAGTGAAGTGAAGAGGATTGGCCTAATCCCAATATAGGACACACTAATGGACTATACAACACAAACTGCCTTTGTTACTTCTCAGGCCACTGCTTCAGGAATCTATAGAAATCATAATCAGATTTGTCGTTTGATTTTATTTCACTCTTCTGAGATATAGCTAATGTAAAAATGTTTGTTATTGTTTTCGGTTTGGTGCACCAAGCTGTTGCCTACATAGATTTGCACATGTATTTACGTCTGCCCAATGACCTTGGGATTATTTTTAAGTTCTTCTTTGAACAGTGTTATGACTAGTTATTGTAAACAGGCTCGACTATGGCATACAGCCAGTCAGGCCCCACGGCAGTGTAGTCATCAGTGCATGCAGATTGATCAGAAAGCAAATTTCCTTTATCATTCACTGTACCAAGGCTTTAGGGTTTCATAAGTAGATAAGATTGTGTGTCAAGACAGATAATTTTGCCTTGCCTTTTTCTTAGCATGATAAAATAGATGCCAGTAACCCCTCCAGTTTATTGTTTTAGGAATATATTATGGATGATGATCCTACAGTGTGGGATTTAGTGTGTGCTACTTTTTCTTGTTGCTTTATGTATGAGATTAATAGGGCATTGGTGGTTTCAGCAGCACAGTGCACAGATCCTTTTTAATTTGGACTCCATAGGCTCTTGGGGATATGTGACAGGAAGGTTTTACTTAGACCCTTTTAGTGTTATTTTTTTTTTCTTTTTATCTTAAAGTGACCTTTTCCCAAAAGCCTGTCTAAGTCTACTAACTCATTTAACCTCTGTCATTCAAACACAGAGCTTGAGGAACCTTTTTATTAGCATGTTTTGAAAGGTTAGACAATTCTGTTTTGTCACAACAGTTGCAAACTAGTTCACAGGGGATTTTCAGTATGACCATTTCAGAATAGGACAATTTAAGCTGTTAAAGATCCCTTCCAGACATGTTTTAAGATGTATATAAAATACTCTACCTTAAATAGTAATGTCTCTCTAATATGGTTTTTCTGAAGAAAAAAAAAGAAAAAAACAGTTCAATTATCCTTAGAATGGCATCTCCTTCATAAAAACTAAAAGACTCTATGAATATGGTAATACATTTTATTTCAGAAGGTTAACTGCTGGACAAGATGTCTCTTGCTTCACTATAAAGTCAATTTTCAGTTTGTCTGCACTGGAGGCTTCAAGTATCTACATCATGCTTGTGTAACCTCAATATTGGACCAGAACTGACATCCAAATCAGTTGTGATGTCACCAATTACCCTTATTGGCCCACCCCTTAAATTTGCATTTTCAATGAGCAAAGAGAAACTTTCCTATTTCAATAGCTTTAAATGATCCTTGAAGTCTCAAACTCTGCACATACATTTATTATTCTGCACGGTGGAGCTGTAACATTCAACTGTAGAAAAAGAGTGAAAAACATACTTAAGATTGGAGGGAGACTTGAAGGGCACTTTCACGCCATGCATGTTTTGAGCAGTTTATCTTAACTCTGAAGTGTTTGCTTTGTTTGTGCTTGTGAGAATGATATCATTTGAACTTGGGCGCCAAGTATTTTTTGAAAGTGTCTGCCCTTTTCCAAACAGTTTCTGAGGACGATTTCTCAGATGGTTCTGGGTAACAAACCATCTGGCACATCAGGTTACGCATGCCAAATAACTGCACCAAACGTGCTTTCTGCAAGGAAAGAATCCAAAAAGGGCACTTTTTGAGTCAATGGAGAAGGATGTTGACATCTGATAGTCGGCAGCACTTGTGCTTAAAAGTCCATGAAGGAAGGGCACACTACAGTCTGTGCTGATGTTCAAATTTAGCTGTTTCTGCATTTCTTCTTATGGTATAAACATCGGTTTGTTAAAATATGTTTTGATTTGTTGTTTCTTTTTTAGTTCACCCCACATCTGTAAAAATAGATTAGCTTTATCTAAGTTCATGCACTTGAGCAGCCAAACTAAGAGTTAAACTTTCCAATATATTTCAACTCACAGAGAACACAGATTCTACTCCTATTTCATTTACTGTGCTTTTCACAAAGGAAGAGGTCATATTATTGGTCTCTCAAAATCTCATCCCTCCAAGGTGAAAGCATACAAGAGATTCACCCTCATATTGCACCCTCTTGTTATCTATGAACATGTCAACACACTGATATGAATGAAATACTGCTTCATGGAGGGTTATGCTTTCAGTTTGGAAATGGGGGGTTGTTCTCCGGAGGGCTCCGAATGTGAGGGGAAAAACTGTTGTAAAGTGAAGTGTTGATTATTAATGCATGTTGTTAACTTGCTGTTGCATTAGGGGGAAAAAATGGAGCTTGTATTATTCATGTATCCTTTGCTCTTAATCTCTTGGCTGAGACTCACAGACTTTCTCTGCACCGCCCTCTCACCCCTCCCCATCATCTATTTCCTTCTATCTCTTTCTTCCTCTCTTTTCTTTCTTTTTTTTCTCCATCTCATCTGGGTGCTGGTTTTTGATAGAATGAGGTGTTCCCCGAACCCCTTTTCACCTGGACACGGGTGGGGGGCCGCCTGCTGGACGGCAGCACCGAGCGAGAGGGGAAGGAGCTGATTCTGGAAAGAGTGCCAGCTGAACTCAACGGCTCCATGTATCGCTGCACGGCCCAGAATCCTCTGGGCTCTACAGATACGCACACTCGCCTCATAGTCTTTGGTATGTACGCTCCAGAGTGGCTACTACACTACCAGTTAAATTGAAATCACATTTAAGTTTGATGAATTATTTACAGACTGATGAATATGAAAGATTTTTTTTTCTTTTTTTGTGACTGAACAAATTGGATCCACAAGAATTATCTGGAACACTTATACCATTGCACAGTTAAATGTCACAGAAAATTACATAATTCTACAAAATCCATTTCAAGTATCTACAGTTACTTTGAAAAATACTTAAGAGATTTATGTGGCCACTTTTAGGTATTAATCATTCATGTAGCTAAGTGTGTGATTAATAAGAGATTGTATTCCTAATTGGCTCAACAACAGATTCTCAGGCTGCACTTAGCGAGATAACTATTCTCTTACAAGGAATTTAATGACCATTTCCATCAGTGGCATTGACTTGCACTGCTCTCACGCACTTAAATATCTGTAGTGATATCAAAGGCCAGTGATAGAATCAAAGGATCTTTTGTTGTTGACAATGTCAGAAAAACATTTTGTTCACTGGTCAAAAATGTGTGGTAAATGTGTTCACTGGAAGACGGAATGTGTTCATTTACTGGTGTTGATGAGGGAGTTGGATTGCTTGCAAGATCTATTGTATCAGTGTGTCCTGCTCCTCTGCTTCTGTTTACATTGGACAGTCAAAGAGGAAGTGGCATTGTAAGTCTCTATCAATGAATGGAAGGTTATTTTAATCAAATGAAGTTTATATGAGAGATAATTTTATTGTTAGTCTTATGTCTGAATAAGCCCCTGAATCATTTTTCCCTAAAAGTCACAGACTTAGTAATATATCCTTGAAACTTCAAAAATAGCCAGTCAGAATGTTGTTACATCAAGTGAAATGCTGCTGTAAACTCAGTGAATACATAAGGAGCAGAATCCTATCTTCTGTTTGATGAATGATTAATTTAAAGACAAAGTTTAGGAGGGGACCCAAAAGCAGGTCACATGTGCTGCTAGTCATTAATTGAGGCTTCGACTACAAAACAAGTTATGAAATCCGTCACTGATGCAACCTGTGAGAGGACTTTACACTTCCTTGATGTTATTATTTCCCAGCATTGTTCTACAGCAGTGATACCAATCCCTCACGCACCAAATATTACGCAAGCATCAAAGCTATATCCATAATGGCCCTGTCATGTTTGAATAGAGCTATTACAACATTTACAGATACAGAGACCTATGTTTAAAAGCCCTAATGACATTACTATTGATGAAGCCAGCCAGTCAGAGGTGACAGGAGCCCTGAAAACTATGACACCATTAGATAATTGTCATAATATTAAATCATTAAACTATCATCACTCTCCTATTTACATAAAATGGTTCGATCCTGTCCCCCAGTGAGGTGCAAACTGTACTTGCTAGCAGTGAATTATTAGCAAGGAGGAGTTCTGGTGGAGCACCATACCTCAGCTTGATAAAGAAAAATCTGACTTACAAAAAGATAAAGACAGGAGACAAAAGCAAAGGTGACTCTATCTTAACATTTTTTTTTTTTCACAAAAAAAAATAGCTGTAGTCCATGACTGGTGGAAATTAACCTGTTTGCTTAGTTCATGGTGCATGGAGCTACTTATGCTCCCTTGATTAGTTATTATCAAGTCTATCCATTCCTATTAAAACAGTTGTCCCTGCCCTGGTGCCATGCTAACCAAATTCAGCTTATGATCAACAGCACAGTCCGAATGAAGAAGGAGGTGAGCAAAAATGTGTGTGGCACGCACACACGTACAGTCAGCCGTGAAGTGCTCTATTAACGTAAATTAGATTGATACCATTTTCGTACCTCATCGACTACAAAACAAAGAATATTGTATCTATCTTTTTTTATCTTCCATCTGAAACACTCCTGTGAACAGGGTTTAAAGTATGTCACAAATGGACAAATTACTGGGCGGGTCTAATAAGGACCCACTTTAAGGGTAAAGCGCCACTTTAGGGAGGCGTTACCTTGAGAGGCGTTTTGCTAGGAAGAGCACTAATGTCTATTTAACACCCTGATGCACCCTCAGGTGTCATCGGCTATGTGCCTAGTATGGCCCATCTGTCTGCCTGCTCCTTGTAGATTGCTTCCCCTCGTGCTTAGGGGAAGTAAATGGTGATTAAGTGACCTTGGCACCATCCCTTGTGGCCTTGAGATGAGACACTTCTCTCTCTGCCGGGGGCAATATTTGGGGGCTCTGCTCACTTGGCAAAGTGTTCAATATACATCATCAGGAATAATAGAGTATAATGATGGTTTGGTATAGAGACTCTCCACTGTCGCTGAGCAGCGCTCACGTCTTGATGATGTACATCTTTAGCCACCCTCAGTGATAATACCCTCTGAGATTACTGTGAAGTGAGTCAGCACAGAGGAGTCGGGCAGTGACACACACAGGCAGGGACCCAAACACACAGATATGTATGCTTATGCAAATTTGCTGGGGTAGGCAAACACAACCAGGCATATGCACAGTGCACACACTAATTTCTCTGTGTCTCCCAGAGGAGGTGCTATGTTAATGGGGTTGCAGTAAGACCAGAAAAGTTTCACACTGTATATGTAGCTTCCACCTGCTCATATGTGAAGACTAACATCTAAAAATAGCTCACAAAGTGGAATTTAGGGGTGTTACTAATACTCAGCAAGCCCTCATGCTCCTTCCTTGCAATTACTTTATCCCGCAGAGAACTTTGAAAACACATTGTCAGAGTGTATTGTGCAGGGTAGACATTGGTGCTACTTATTAAAGGTGGAGTCAATTTCTCAAAACCACTCTCCCAGACATGTCTGGCTACAGCTGGTCTCACGGCTGCTAAAAGTGTCCTGCTTGTTCTGGAGCAGAGCTCTGTGTTCCCAGTTCCATTAACAGGCCCAGTCTTTCTCACTGGGGATGTGTCATTTAACATGTGCTTCAGGAACTTTGGAGTTCAGCTTCATTAGAAAGCCACAGCCAAGAGATCACTATTTTTTCTCTTTCTCTCAGTCTTGTTCCTTCTCGTTCTCTTTATCCTCTTAATTGTTCCCCTCTTCACTGATTCTCTCAATTTCAGAGTAACAATTAAACTGTTGTGATCATCTCTGTTGATCTTTTTTTTTT
>JANJYP010147492.1:0-10419 GCA_024605115.1 Rastrelliger brachysoma
GTGTGTGTGTGTGTGTGTGTGTGTGTGTGTGTGTATTGTTCGGAGAGTTATACAAGTTATATAAGTGCCATTTAAAACCATAAGTGGGTCAATATGTCTGTTCATATTTTGTGCGGATGGGCATGCATGCATGGGTGTGCGTCTAAATGAGAGAGAGAGAGAGAGAGAGAGAGAGAGAGAGAGAGAGAGAGAGAGAGAGAGAGAGAGAGAGAGAGAGAGAGNGCCATTCTGACAGGATTTCCCCACTGAAAACAAACACAGACACAAACACCACCACATCACATACCCACACACACACACACACACACACACACTTGTCTCTCTATTTACATAACAAGAAACTTGTGAATATGAGTTTTGACTTTTCTCACTGTTAGTAATTGTCACATTATGTGTTGGCTGGTGACTGCAGTGGTGCCATCCCCTGACTGCAAAACTTCTTGCAAACCTTCCTCTTCTTCTTCTTCATCACCACCACAATCATTGCTGCCCATCCCCACACAATGAAAGAGCTTAATGAGTGTTAAGTCTCATATTTAGTCTCATAATCTGAGATATGAAGCAAGGCGGATATGTATTGTTGCACGTATCGCAAAGTAAATGAAGGAAAGTAAACACGCAGTCAAACGAAAGCACGATAAGGCCTAACCATGCACATTACATCCATCAATTGTTGCCGCGATACTTTATCAACGGGAGAAATCAAAACATAGGTGGTACATCGACTGTTTAGGCTAACATTTAGCCTGGATCCAAAATATATAATCTTGATATGTTTTATTCTTCTGTGCTGTAGATTTCCATTGTTGTATATGTATTAAAAAAGGCTATTAAAAACATGCTAGCTAGCCACACTTCTACAAATGGGTGACATGTTCATTCATTATGAAGAGTTTCAGGATGGTGGTTTGCTCTAGTGACTAATAACAACGATTATGTTTTCAGTTTCTGGAAAATATAGAGCATGTGCACAGGAACGTGGCTCAACACAACTTCATTAACTTGTGCTCCTTATTGGATCTCTTAGAAATATTTTCTCTAATACAATGTAGTGATGGTGTTTTGTTGATTTTTTTTTTTTTTTAGGCTAAAGAAAGTATTGAAAATCACCTGCTTTATCTTTTTTAGTTATGAAAATCATTTCACTGGACTAAATCTAAGGCCACCTGTTCCGAAATCAACCCCAAATTACAATAAGTACACAACATACAGTTTGCCACATGCAACTGATTTTACCACTTCTGCCACCGTGATGTTATTTATCTATTTGAACCTTTGCCTCCGTACCACCTGGTTGTCTCTTGTTGCCAGCTGTCTCGGTTTCCTCTTTGTGAGGGATTTCCTCATCGAAAATGTGCAAGGTGTACTTCTGCCTTTTTGGTGAACGCTTCTCTTTCCAGTTCGCCTATTTGCACCGCTTACGTGCTTTCACATTTAACCCACTGACTCTCATCCTCCATCTCATCCCCCACCGCTCTTTATCGCAACACCTCCTCCCCACCACCATCACCAACCCCAACCCACCTAACACCCCAACACCATTTTCACCCCTCCCTAGGTGGTTTCCATAGATTTTATGTCCTGCATCGATTAACAGGCGGCAATGAATGTGATGTGTTTCCCTTTTCTTCCACTCATATTTTAACCAGCAGTTAATCAATACAGGGAGGCGTCACAGCAAGGACATAAGCTCACTTATGGCAAAAGCATTTAAGCTCGGTGTGTATGTGTGTGTGTGTGTGTGGGTGTATGTGTGTGTGGTAGGGGTGTACTATATAGAGTCTACTCTATACATTCATACATGTGTGGGTGCTAATGTATCTGTATGCGCAAAAAAAAAATGCAAATGTCTAACAGTTCTTTGAATGCACATGTAAACACTGCATCTAAAAAGCAATTGGGTCACATTAGACAAGCAACCAGGCAGTTGAGGAAATACTCCATATCATTTAATAGTAAATACAGAATAAGGTTATGACTATAATCATAAGGGTTGAAGAACAGTAATAATCTTATTTTCAGGCTTGCATGTAAAAGTAGGGTACCTGACAGAAGGTTATACTCCTGTAATTTGCACTTTTAAGAAATACTACCTTTGTGAAACGGTTGATTCTTTTATTATAATTTTGTACTCAGGTTCCAATGAATTAAAAAATAATTAATAAATCAATATATACACATTAATATCATTTTTAAAAATTGAAATTACACACATATTACATATATATATATATATATAGTTTCACTCATAGTCAAGTGAGCAGTGCAGTGTGTGTGGTTAGCAGTAAGCGCTGTAATGTAAGAGTGTGTAATGCCGCTCAGTGTGTATGTGGTACAGAGTTCATCAGTCTTACAGCATCCATGGTTCTTGACTGGACTTAACATTACTTTGATTATGTAAATGAAATAGTTGCATTAGACTACCCATTACATTTTAAATAGGGTAACAAGTTATCTGTAACCCATTACATCTCCAAAGTAACCTTCTCAATCCTGGTAGTACTGCAGAGCTTAATAGGCTACTGACATAGAGTAATGTTAGTAGTCAATAATCATGACAGTCTTGCAGTATTATTAGTAATTGTATTAGTTTATGTATTCAGCCACCTTAATGTGACTGTATAGCTATAAGACATCATGGAGGCCCAGGGCAGGTAGGTGGAGCTCGCGCGCAGCTGGTGTCACTCATCAAACGAGAGAGAGAGAGAGAGAGAGAGAGAGAGAGAGAGAGAGAGAGAGAGAGAGAGAGAGAGNAGAGAGAGGCCGCTGAGTACAGAGCGGAGGTTACCACAGGACACCGCTGCCTGCCTTGTAGCGCCGCTGCTGGATCCTCTACAACCAGCAACAAGAGGCGCTCAAACCTCTACTGCCTCGGATACTCTTCGACGTACCTCACCGCGAGCGATACAACCGTATCATTTCCTGTATTATCTTCATAGCTAGCGGTAACTTTAGAGTCATATGACAGCGTGTATTATGCGTTAATGTGTCGGGACTGTATGTTTTTTTTTCTACCGTTGACGCTTGGACCCTGTGAACCGGAGCAGCGTGTTTTCACTGACCGCTTGGACCTCTATACTTCTCGGCTTGAGTCATTTACAGCAAACCTGGGGGATTTTTAACGATCAACACTGACTGGTTGTCATACTGTCTATTTCAACATGTACTCTTCGCCTGGCTCGTTCTGCGAGGAACAGCTATAGCGATAGAACATTTTAGCTACCGTGTAAACGCCGAGTAAAGGCTTTGAAAGGAGACCGACCTACAAGCTGTGTCAAGCGGGGGGAGACACGCTGCGTGTGTCGGTGTACTAATGTGGAGCTACGCTGCTTCTTTTCCGTGCTAGCTTTGTGTTTTATTAGTGTTTCGTGCTTCGAAGTAACAAGGGTTCGAAGTCCTCCTGCTCAGTTGTTAAGTTTGTTACACTTATGACATTGTGACTGCAAAAAAGACGACATTTTTAAAAAAAGTAGCTTTTATTTTGCTGTTAAAACTAGGTCCGTTGGTGTTATACGACATAACGGAAGGCAAAGTTTGACAGCAAACTGTGCTGCGCAGAGGGCTGAAAGGTCACAGAGACCCGGTCATCTCTCCTCTCCTCCCTCTCCTCCTCCTCCTCTTCCCATCAGTCTGTTATGAAGATGTGAACTCTTTCCCCCTCCTCTCTCTCTCTCTCTCTCTCTCTCTCTCTCTCTCTCTCTCTCTCTCTCTCTCTCTCTCTCTCTCTCTCTCTCTCTCTCTCTCTCATCGCCGTCCAGGACGCTTTGATCTTTTTTCCCCCCTCTCTCTCTCTATTTGGTACAAAGAGATCAAACGAGCCTCCCGGGGATGTACGAAAGCGTGGATGTTGTGGGTTTGAGCCCAAGCCCCAGCAGCCCAAACCCGGGCTCTTTTTTAAGCATGGACTACTACCACAGACCCCCGGGGCTAGGGCCAGAGAAGGGACTCCTGTCCGGTGTAGGAGGACTCCAGAGGCCGTTTGGAGGTTCCTTGGTGAGCGGAAGACACTGGAGCGGATCCAGCCACTGTGAGTCCCATTGAAAAAAAAATGCATTTGTCATGTAAACAGAATAACTGCAGGGTACACCACAATTAGTCAGTGTAGGATTCTTAAAAAAAATGTAAAGAAAAAAAAAACCTAAGGGTGTAGGCAGTTTGGACTGTTGCTTAAGCTTTGATATGTGCTGTCAGCCTGAGGGAATAAACTGGGTGCCAAGTGGGAGCCTCTACTTTCAGTATGCCCTGCAAGCTCTTTTTAGTCTCTTATGCTTAATAACTATATAGGAAGTCAACATCTCACTAATCCAAACAACATGCACTCTCTTTCACTATTCCTTATGCAACTGTGCTTCCTTGTATATTCTGTACTGTACTTCCTCACACTTTGCTTTCCTGTACTATACCGTCAGTCATAATATAGTCATAATATAAATCAAGTGAATATTTTTGATTAAGCTGATGAACTTTAATTTTGAAGTCACTAAATGGCTTCAAGGTAAATTGTATTAGGTTGCATGTCACTGTTAATACACACTTTGAATGTTTTGGCATGTTTATCATGAGGGCAATTAACATTGACATATAACCATCACATGTTGCCATACCCTTTTATATTTGACAGATGCTGCCGTTCACTTTGAGCCGACCCACTTTTTTTTTTTTTGTTTTTAAAGATGGCGTTACTTGAGAAATTTTCCATCGGGACGTCAGTTTTAGCCGTGAGTCTGCGCCGTGTGTTTTAACTCCGGGGTTTTCACTTGATGTTTTGAATGGAGTGACCTCAGTAGGTCAGCAGCTGCCTGCACTCATTTATACCAGAGAGAACCCTCTTCCTGAGCTCCAGCTCGGTACTTCTCGCTGTGGGTGCGGAAAGAGCTCGGAGGGTTTACTTGCTTGCACAACATAAGCACACACATGCCTTTTAATGTATGGGTGGTTTTAAAACATGTCACAGAATCTGCTATTCACACGACACTGATTAAAATCACATAGAGAACATAGCCATATGCCATCAGTAGAAAGTAGAAAAAATGAGAAAATCATCATATTGCATTATAGCAAAATCAGATTAACACTATACAATTAATGCTAATATTATGTTATATTAATGTTAAAACATTAAGTGTGGTCATTTCCATGATTTCACAGTAGAGCATGTATTTTTTTTTACATTCTTAAAAGTTGTACATATTGCTTACTTATAACATGAGGTCAACCTTAAATATTATAAAATAAAAGACTAAAAGTGATCATTTAAGATGCATTCATTCAGGATTTGACAGCTTTCAATCCCTGAAGCACACTGGCACATTGGCTTATACTGAGCTATGCATACATTTCAATGCAGCACTATTATAGCTAGCCAAACATATGCATATGCAATCCCAGCATGCATTTTCCATGACAGACTGCAGGTCTAACACGCGCACGCATGAACATGCACAAGTACACATATGCATACAAACACGAGAGCTGACAACACCGTTCCACCCCTACCAGTGAGCGTCACATGTTTCAACACAGTCGCAGGACCAAGAGTCAGACAGTAACCCAAGGGTGATGACGTGGTGATGTCACAGTGACATGGCCCCTTGCACAACTGAGGTAAAGTCATAAAGGGAGAGAGAGAGAGAGAGAGAGAGAGAGAGAGAGCTATGACTGGACTCTGGTTGGCCTGGTAGAAACAGAAGAGAAAAGAGATGTATAGAAGCAAGAGGGCAGTGCCTCGTAAATTAAAGCTGTAAAGATAGGGAGGATTGCCCTTAGTGTGTGTGTGTGTGTGTGTGTGTGTGTGTGTGTGTGNACTGGAATGAAGAGTGTCAAACAGGTTCAAAGGTCAAAGGCCGTATATAGACGCAGGCACGCATACACATTCAACGACTGCCCCAGTGACATGTAAGCAGTGGCTGGGGGATAGTGGTGTTCTCTCTCTCTCTCTGCCTCTCTCTCTCTCTCTCTCTGCCTCTCTCTCTTGCTCTGCCTCTCTCTCTCTCTGCCTCTCTCTCTCTCTCTCTGCCTCTCTCTCTCTCTCTCTTTCTGCCTCTCTCTCTCTCTTTCTCTTTCTGTCTCTCTCTCTCTCTCTCTCTCTCTCTCTCTCTCTCTCTCTCTCTCGTGTGTGTGTGTCTGGGTGTGATCCAGAGCAGTGACTCACTGACAATTGGGAAGTGACCTACATCTCTCCCTCTCTTTTATTTCTCCTTCTATCTGCCTCTTTCTTTCCTGTGTCAGCTGCCCAGTCATCACTTCTCTGCGCTGAATGACCTCTCTTTCTGTCTGTAGGAGACGCACATAGACACGCACGCACACACACACAATGACACATGCACACTCACTCACACTCACAGTTTGTCTGGGAATGTGAGGGTGTACTGACCAAGTTTGACCTGGGTGTCAGTGTGTGAAAAAGAGAGGAGGTTGGTTGCGTGTCAGTGTTTGTATGTAATAGACGTCTTTATTTCTCTGAGTGTGTGTGTGTGTGTGTGTGTGTGTGCGCCGCTGTCAGATAAAAGCAAAAAAGAGCGACAGCAGAAAGGAAAAGCTGGTTATTAATGCATTCATTCTTGACAGAGTCCTCTGGCATATAACATGTCTTTGTCTACATTTGACCGCAGGGGATTCCTCTCTCAAGTTACACTGTCACATCTTCAGTATTTATTAGAAACAGGATGTACAGAAGAAAGAAAATGACATTAAGCTTGACTGCCGTTAAGTTATAGCGCTCTCTAATACAGACTTTGCTTACAGTGCATCAGGTATTTTTCTAATTAACACTGCAATGATTAGATTTTTTAGATTTATTTATTGACAGAAAATATAGCAAGTAATTCAATATTAATAATAACTTTATTTGTTCAGAACTTTTCATACAAGAAATACAGTTCAAAGTTCCTGATAAGAAAAGAAGTTGCTTCATATCAAAGGACCAGTGTAAAGAATTCAGACTAGGCAGAAATGCAATATTGTATCCATAAGTGTGTGTTTTAATAGGTGTGTAATCATGTGAAAATAAGAGCTGTTGCATTAGAATGAGCTCTTTATATCTACATTTAATAGGTAGTTGGTCTCCTTGCATAGAGGCAGCCATGTTTCTACAGTAGCTCAGAATGGACAAATTAAACACTGGCACTAGAAAGATTGCCCTTTCACAAATTTTTCACAAGTTTTGCAGCGACTGTAAGTCCTAATACACGTTAAACTCAACATCCCGCTACTATGGAAGTGCAGGGCGAAGCAAATAGTATTCAGTTGGGTGTAATCTGCAACTAAGCATCTAGATAGCACTAAATTCAGCACACTGCTTCTTTTTTAACATTGTTTTATACTCCTTTTAATGGACCAAACAAAAAGCAATGGAAAAATAGAAATTAAAGTAGCTAAACATAGAATAAATCTATAAAATCAAGTAAAATACAACATTTTAAAAGAAGGTCAATTGTGCATCACCACTAGAGGGCACTACTTCTGCACACTGTCCCTTTAAAAGGACATAAAAACAATAATTAAAGTGTTTAAAAAAAAAAAAAAAGAAACATTAATGGAAAATAGAAAAGAGTATTAGTACAATAGTCAAAATAGTGCATAGTAAAAGTAGCTAACAATAAAATATGCAATATTTTAAAAGTTATTCAATAGTATGTCAGTGTGAAGATGACCAATAGAAAAGCTAGTGAAGAAGTACGTTCTGGCTTCCCTGATATCCAAAAGGTAGTGCGTTCAGTTCTGGGGTGTAATTGTGAAAGGTTGCATCGCTGATTTTCTTTTCAATTTACTGGCTGGTTTCAGATGATGTAATGCTCTTCTGGATTGTAAAAGTGTCTAAAAGCGAATCTTTAGGTTGTGGACTGTCAGTCGGACACAAGAAGACATTTGAAGTCTTCACCTTTGACTTAGTTTAATTACTATTTTTGAACATTTTATAGATAAAACATTGACTTATTCATTCGATCTAAATTAAACAACATGCACATGTCTTCTCTCATATTCCATATATAGTAGAGATCTTACCATAATATTGGATATATTCTTATATTAAAGCCAATCTGATCCTTCATTAACCTTAATGACTCAGTTGCCTAGCACACACGCACATATAAATATATCAAAACTGGTCATTGACTTACGGTCTCAGCTCCAGCTCTAATAACATCTCCAGATCCTAATCACACATAATGAAGGACAAAAAGCGTTGATGGTAACTTTGTCTTTATCTCTCTGGCTCTATTTGGCCAATGAAGGCAGATCAATGAGCAGTGAGTGCTTAGCAGTTTTTTCTATTATAGGATTGTAACATCAATGTGAGGTCACCTATAAATCTCTACATTGCACTAAAGCAGATATTCCATCTAGTTGTTTCATCTATAAATCGTCTCCTAATTGAATCAGTGGAGAAAATGTACAGTATTATGTACTATGCGCCAGATTTGAAATGTTTTAATTGTGCATAGTTGTAATGATTGTAACCCAATATTATGACTTACATCTTTTATACCTACATGTTTTTCTGCTCTGAATATGTACAGCTGCTTACAATCACAGTCTCCCCGGTGATGAATGTATGGCAGCAGCAGCTGTAGGTGTCATCAAGATGCTTGCGTATATAGTTTGTTGTCTACAGTATTCAGTTTCATTGACATGTGTACAGAACAATGACACGCCGCTACGGTTGCAATCCATTGTGCGAACCGTGTATTGTATAAAGACAAATAAAGCTGACCTTCATCCACCACCTTGAGGAGAGCTCATAGTGGAGATACAGATCCTGACAGTGATAACAGAAGCAGGGGAGGTGGTCACTGATTTTGAAGAATGATAAATCGAGTCACAGCTGGCTGCTGGTCTGACCGCGGGCCACGTTGTGAGCCTGACGGTGAGGACGCTGACACCAGTTTGAAAAATCGCAGCGACTTGAATGAGTGTGATGAAGTTTTGCAGAAGCATGATAGCGTTGTCATTAAGTCTGTCACAATAAGTACTTTTGTCAGATGATATTGTTATTTGAAGGTCATTTCATACCACTCATATATAATAATATAGTCTATAGAAACTTGTGTAGTTTGACACACTTTTCACCTATTAAATTGCTCAACCCTATTCTGTTCAAACGACAACGGTGTAGCTGTAAATTCACTAATTATTTACAGTCGATTGTACTTTACAGAGTTCTTTCACACTTTTAAAGTATTGTCAATAGTAAAGTATTTCACATTAAAAGTCAAGAACTAGAAATACGTATTTGAATGGAAATGTGAAAATAGGTCTCTCACAATGACTACTTTTCTTTGACAATATATTGTCATTGATAAACAATATGATTGTCATTTGAAGATCATTTTATACCACTTATATAGTGATAATGTAATAACATAACAATATAAGGGGGGTGGAGGATTGGATTGGAGTGTGATATACCTTTAATTTAGAATGCACAACGCTACTCGTCTAGCCAATATGTTTAGTTCTCAGCCGCTCATGTNGCAATATAAGGGGGGTGGGGGATTGGATTGGAGTGTGATATACCTTTAATTTAGAATGCACAGCACTACTCGTCTAGCCAATATGTTTAGTTCTCAGCCGCTCATGTGAAGTGTGGCAATACTGAAGTCAGAAAAATGATGGTCACGTCCATGTATCATATGATAACTCCATAGACATGATGCTGCTGATAATTGTGTTATTGTACAATAAGTCGATAACGTAATTATTGTGACAGACCTAGCTGTACACTGTAGATTTGGGACTCGTGTGAATCATCAGTTTTCATCATCATTGGAAAGTACCGCTGTAATTCTAAGGGCCATAAAATGAGGCACATTGCATTATGGGATGGTAATACAGAAAATAACGCATGTGCCATCAAAGCTATTTTTTTGTTTCCTCAAATATTACACTTACAGTTCATGGTACATTGTGTTGTATGAAGGCAAACTTAGACACGTGATCTTTTCCAAGTCATAACCACAACTGGAAACTTTATATCTTGAGTCGGCAAATGTAATACAGCTGTGATCATGTCAATGCAAAGTATTTTTAAGTCTCACACACCCAACTCTGTAATAATACAACACTGGTGAACTGTAAACACGGTTCTCTTTCAAACACCATCCATCCTGACAGACCTAAACAGCCTCAGTCTTGTTCCCCAAACCACAAAAAAAAAAAAAAAAAAGCTACAAAACACGTTATGATGTCATCTTTCGTTCTGGTTGTACAGTATCAATCAACACGAGATCTGAGACAGTAATAAATTTGCATGCGACTTCAGAGGATATGTTTTTTTTTTTTTTAACGACTGTCAACACAGTTTACTACACAGTTCTAGTTTAGACATGTTGCAGGGTGCGTCACGTCCCGCACATCGATGGAAAAGCGGGAAGCGGACTGAAAGAGAGCAACAAACGCCCAGATGAAAACAGAATGAAA